>JAWZYT010002701.1:2500-55000 GCA_034508575.1 Petrolisthes manimaculis
CTATCTTGTTTGGAATATTGATTTGAGGATGAAAGAAGAACGCAATTACGCCTGGAAGACCGTGTAGGATGAAGGAGAAGGAAGGTGATAGAAAGGTGGGATAGCAAATACGAAGGAAATAGAAGGAAAGGAGAGACAGTATAAGAATTGAAAAGGAGGAGCTGAGGAGGTGGGATAGCAAACACGAAGGAAATAGAAGGAAAGTGGGGATAGTTTAAGTATTGGAAGGAACTTGTTGGGGAGAGATGGGATAGCAAACATGAAAGAAATAGAAGGAAAGGAGAGACAGTGTAAGAAATGAAAAGAAGGGACTGAGGAGAGGTGGAATAGCAAACACGAAGGATATAAAGGAAAGTAGGGACAGTTTTAATATTGAAACGGTGTGGCTGGGGGGACACATGGGGACACAGGGAGGCACAGTAACGCACTCTTCCACGTTACTTGGCAATGCGACATGTTATTCAGTTAGACATTGTAGGTGACACTGACAATTGGAAAGTCGTCTGTAGTTCATGAATTGGAAGAATACTGATTCCTATTAAGTTCGTGAATTGGAAGACTATTGATTCCTATTAAATGTGCTGTGAAACATAAAATTCACTCGTATACGCTGATGTGGTAGGCCTATACTTGTCTGGCTGTTTCCTGGTATAGTTTTAAAGGAATCAGTAGCCTCCTGTATACTGTATTAACCCTCACCATAAGATCACTACGGATTTAAATCACCCTTTAAATCACATGCAGCTTTTAGAATACAGTGTGGATTGATTACATTGATTCCTTTGAGATATTTTGGTGGCTCCTCAGTTGACTAATACAACAATACTATATATGACAAATTAAGTACAACAAATCATATAAGACGATTATTATGAATTTGGATGCTTGCTGACTATTAATGCTAAATGGCTAATCCGTAGAGCTTGTAGTTTTTTAATATTTTTTTTGTCAAGTGTAGTAAAATCATTTAGTGTTTGTCATTCAGAATCAATAGGATTTTATTTTATATTGGTCAGAATTCGTATCACAAAGAGAATAAACTTGGGTAGAATTATTCGTTTTTTATTTTGTTGGTGTATAATTATGGTAGTTAGTTTTATGGCGTTGGTTTATTGCATCTCAAAATTAACTATATAAATATACACAAACTAAAACAAAAGAGGAAATTGGCTTGTTTGTGTATATATAGTTAGTTTTGTGGCCTTGGTTTGTTGCATCTCAAAATTAACTATATATACACCAACAAAACAAGAGAGGAAATTGGCTTGTTTGTGTATATATAGTTAGTTTTGTGGCGTTGGTTTGTTGCATCTCAAAATTAATTATATATACACAAACAAACCAAAAGGGGAATTTAGTTTGTTTGTGTATAGTTTGTTTTGTGGCGTTGGTTTGTTGCATCTCAAAATTAACTATATATACACCAACAAAACAAGAGAGGAATTTGGCTTGTTTGTGTATATATAGTTAGTTTTGTGGCGTTTGTTTGTTGCATCTCAAAACGGCAATATTCCATTATCACCAGGGCTATTTCTGGCACACGGACGACCTTCTATACTTTTATTTATTTTTGCCTGAGATTTTGCGTTGTATGGAACTCGTAGCGTCACTCACCTTCCCTCCATGTGGTCTGTCGGTGAGCGAAGATTTTTGGCACATATAGGACAGGGGATGGAAGAGGGAGGGAGGGTATGGAATGAAAGGGAGAGTTACCAGGAAGGAAAGAAGGGAGGGGGTGTAGGGGTGATGATGGGGTGGGGTTAGGGGTACAGAGAGTCGTACAACCCAACCCCTGACGACTTCGTGTAACTAACCCAAACGTCATCATCGTGTTTGTCCGAAATTGGGTGGGAATGTCCGTAGAGTTGTTGGGATTTTCCCCTCGCTGGTGTTGGTGTTGGCCGGTCGGATTGTTCGAGAACCGGCTCGGATTTCCGTGTTCTGTTGTTGTAGTTGTTGTTGTTATAGTGTCATATATTTAATAAAGGTTGGGCTGTAGAAACTTGCTTTGGTTCGATGTTTAGTTTCTGTACTGAGATATTTAATAAGTGCGACATGGTTCTTTCATTGGGGAACCCTCTTGAAATCAGCTGCCATATTGATTTAGCCTAGTTGTTGGAGTGGCCGTGTGGTGGCTCTGGCGTCGCCTTGTGATGCAACCTGGTAATATTGATCCCTGTTCGTACGGGCCACGAGCCGGGGGTGTCGTCCTAGGAATCTCGACTCTACGGGACGACGATTTACACGAGCTTCGGTTTGGGTTCGTCAGTAGGGTCGAGGTATGGTTAGGATAGCTAAGGGAAAGTCGACTGAATGGAGTTTGGGAAATGTTGATGACGCAAATAGTGAGAAGATAAGGTATAGGTGCGAGGAGGAGAAGGGATGGACGGAGAATTTGGATTGGATAGAGGAGAATAGAATTAGCCATCGGAAGAAAGTATAAAGTTAAAAAGGGGTAATTGAAAGAGAAATAGAAGTACGTGAATGCGTAGTGTGAGAGATGGAATGAGGGAGCTAGAATGAGTAAGGGGGGGTTGAATGAAACGTTAGGGAGAGGACTGGGAGCGAGTGTCACATTGTAGGAGGGAGTGACTAAGGGAGGGAATGGGTGGGGTGGGGTGGACAGAGGGGGGGAGATGTGGGAGGGAGAACATGCAGTGTGAGAGAGGGAGAGGGATGTGAGGGGGAGATTGAAGGGGGTCTGAGGGGAGAATAGAGAATGGGAGAGTTAAGGGAAAGAGAGAGGGAGGGAGAGGTGAGGGAAAGAGAGAGGGAGGGATGAGGGAATGAAGGGGAGCAGCTAGAGAGAGGGAAGTAGGGAGAGGAAGGGTTGAGGAAAGGGAGGGAAAACAACTAGAGTGAGAAAGAGGGAGAGAGGGGAAGCAGCGAGATGGATAAAGAGGGAAGGATGGGTGAGGGAAAAAGAGAGAAGGAGGGGTAAGAGAAGAGGGGAGACAAGGGAGGGAGAGAGGGAAGAGGGGAAACAAGTGAGGGAGGGAGGGAGAGGTGAGGGAAGAGGGGAGACAAGGGAGGGAGAGGTGAGGGGAGTCCCGGCAGCCAGTATCGTCCATGTGCCACCTCAGTCAGTCGCCCTCAAGCGGTGGTGTCGGAGGCTCCTAAACCTCACCACGGTACGCAAACCAGGAGCTTCACTGAGGCCGGCAGGTGGCGCTACGGACGCTGACGGAGGCGCTGACGGGACTACCCTGTACACGCTTCTCCTTGACTTCACATACACATACACACACACGCTAATGTATCAACAGCCTTGCATCGGACCGTAAGGAGTGAGATTATATAAAGATCCCGAACGCAAATGCAGCCGCTAATATGGCACAGCTGATCACACACACACACACACACACACACGCACACGCACACACATTTCACTCCGGTGTTCCAGAGAATTGTGTGTTTAAAAAATAATGAAACTATTAACGGGGAGTAGCAGTGAAAACCCCAAGCCAAGTCAGAGGGAGGGAGACACAAGATAAGACACTCGAAATACGATGGCTTCCGTGTCCGTGTGTGTGTGTCCGTGTACGTGTATGTATGTGTGTGTGTGTGTGTATGTGAGATGGGGAACGAGAAGGGTGGACTTAGAACCGTCAGTCAGAACAGAACATATCATATCGAGGCGAACGAGACTTTTAAAGAGGAACACACAGTCAAGGTGTTGTTGGCTGGTGCTGCTGCTGCTGGACATTGCATACAGGACCTAGTTGCTGCTGCCGGTGCACGTAGAGAATAGGAATTAAAGAGTCTCACATCCTGTACAGTTGCTTCGTGTAGTTTGGTGTATGTGCGAGTAATATTGAAAAGCAGAGTGGAGTGGAAAGTTATGTTATACAGGGGAGGAAACTACTGAGGGTTAGAAATGAATGTGTTGTTGCTGCTGTGTGTATTGTGGCGTGACGAACCGAACTAAGCACATGTGACAAAAGGAATATATAATCATTTTCCTATTAACACACACAAACACGCACACACGCACACATACATACACGCACGACAGAAGGGGCTGATAAAGAAGCAAGTGTCTGAGGGTCGGTCGGGGGAGTTGGATGTGTTGTGGTTATATCACTTGAGTGTCCCCCTGGCGACGGGACGGCTTACCTTCCCCACCCCATACCTGTGTCGCCTTCCTACCTGTCCTCACCTATCCTCCTTATGCTGAGTGGTCGGTCGAATCCTCTCTGTTTATTATTTGATGTCATGGGTAAAAGGGAAAGCCAAACTATATCATATCTTGGGTCGTGTGTGGGACCGAAAAGCTCACCGTTGAATATTGTAGTGAATGGGAAGGAAAAAAATATGTAATTTTTGTAGTGAATGGAATTAAAAAGTTGTAAGTTGATCAATTGGTCATGAATGGGACAGAAAAACTCTGTGAATATTTCGTTGCCCAGAGTGTATCAGACCGGATACACACAACAACACACAGGTGCTCTATGAACGTTTCGTAAAGGTGGTGTTGTTTGGTCATGGTCTGTCTGTATAGGTCACGGCAGGAACGTTTCGTAATGTCAGGTTCAGTTCTCTTCATTCCGTCTGCCTACAAATTCACGCTAGCATTTCGATAATTCTGGTTCCGTTTTCCATCATTACACGTTAAATCAGTTTGTTTTGTTTACTACTATATAATATCATACGTCAAAATATACGTCTCGACAGTTTTTGTTATCCACTGAATACAATACAGGTCGTATATAAGAATCAGGGTTTATATAAGCATCATGTTTTCATCGTTCCTCAGGTTAAACGTTATTGCAGTTCTTGCTTTCTATACTTACACATCAAATCAGGTATCGGTTCTGTTTACATCGTTCGTCATATTCAACGTTTCGACAGTTCCAAGGCCTATATATAGACAGTTCTTGCTTCCATGATCACACGTCATATCAGTGTCAGACATTAGGATCTGTTTTCACTCTCTGGAGTATTAAGAGCCTGGGCTGAGTTTGGCATCAGGTCGTGTTTTCGTTGCGTGTTTGGTCAAAAGTGTAAACATAGCTGTAGTTCCAAGTATGATGTCCACTTTTCTTACGTGTTATACCCTCATGATTCTGATAATACTGGGTATAGACTAAAAGCCTTTTTGATACCTCTCGTTCCTAGCATTGTCAGTCTAAAGTACAAACAAGAAAAGTATCAGGATTATTTTCAATGTGTGTGTGTCCCGTAAATGTTTTGTCCCCAGGAAGTACAACATTACTGAGGTGGTGTGTCTGTGCGTATAGAAGGCAAGGGGCTAACCTGGTACTCTTGTTATGACTACTTCTTAGTTTGCCATACTCTGAATTTTATATTGTGGAGCTGAGAGAAGACTTGCTGTAGGGCCAAATTTGTTCCTCAAGGGGGACACTAATTCCTGCAAACTGTGCCAGTAAACAGACAACCTCAATGTTGCTAATAAGGGATCTGTGTCGTGGCATAGTTTAGAGGAATTAGTAGCTCTCCAGTATACCGTCAGAGTTTCCCAGAGTTGTTGTTTACTTTCTGTCTCCTCCCTCACGGTGGGACTTGTTTGACCTCAACCTCGGCTTCACTGTCGTACTTCCCTTCGTTCGTCATGGCAAGAACTGCCTGTTGTTTACTGAGTTTTATGTATTTTTAACTGTCTCGGAAAGGAAAAGTTGCATGTTCGTTGCAAGTTGACAGCCACGCAATGCAGTGGCAGTTGCAGTTCGCCCTCAGGAGGAAGTAAATCATATGCTGCTGGAACTATTGAAGATGCCTTGTTGGTTTTGGTGTTGAAATGACGGTGGGTCATATATTGAGCCTATACATCGTGAGGTCTATAATGGGTTGGTAGTGTTGAAATGGTGGTATATCGAGGAGACCAACTCATATATCATACTGAGTAAGCCCATATGTTTACGTGTCTATCAATATGTGCAATACAGAGGATTTGCTTTCAGTCATATTCCATGTTTTTTTAAGTTTCTAACCCGTACATAACCCAGTATAAGAGAAAGAGTGTATTTTACTATATCATCTTTAGTTGATATACTGTGTAGTACTTTGATACTGGTTTTTAATAGGTTGTAAGAGGTGAATGAAGGGGAAGGTGAGGGGGAGAAAGAGAAGGAGAGGGAAAAAGAGAGTCAGTGACCAGAAAACAATTAAAATTTCATCATGAGTTCGAGGGAAGGGAAGACATGAGGCCAGACTGGTGGTTCTCGGCATAAAAAAACGAGAATATAAAAACGTCTCCCCTGTGGTCGTGAGAAGGCGTTTAGAGCTTCCGTAACTGCTGTGTAAGATTGGGTGAAACGCTCTGAGTCTCCCCCTCCTAACCCCTTCCTACTCCACTACCACCACCACAACTATATATGCAGGGATTGGGTTGCGTTGTGCTTCGTTGTGTTGGGTTGGGTTGGGTTGTGCTTCGTTTTATTGGGTTTGGTTATGTTGGGTTCAGAGCCGTAGGTTGGGTTTTGCTGTGTTGTGTTACGTTTTGCTGTGTTGTGTTGCGTTTTGTTGGATTAAGTTGCTTTGTGTTGGGCTGTGTTGCTGTGATTGGAATAATGTTGTGTTCCGTTGTACTGTGGTCTATTGTGATGTTTGCAGCTGTGGTTGGTAGTGTTGTATGGTGTTGTGTTGGGTTGGGTAGTATTGGCTCAAGTTGGGTTTTATAGTTGTGTGGTTGTCAGAGGTTTGTTGTTGGTTGTGCCATGTCCCCGTCACTAATTAGGATTGTTACAGCGTCTGTTATTGATCAAACATTTGGTTACATAATGAAAGAGCACATTATGAAACACTCACATGCATTGTTAACCTTTAGTGCGAACGTTTTATTGCTCCCTGGAAACATTTGCGGGACGCCTGCCTGTACGACCCAAGGCAGATTGATACCGTATACACTCAACATTCTCAAATAAGTTTGGGATTTGGGGACGAGTGAACGAATGCCTACGAGTTATGCGACCTAACCCGACCTATTTAAATACCGCTTACGCAAACATGAGGCAGCGCCGAACTGAATAACTCAAGTGTAACATGAAATATACTCCATATGTGCATCGACCTATCGTGTGTGTGTGTGTGTGTGTGTGTATGTGTTATAGGAAATGTGTCTCTCTTCAACAGGTTCCAAGTACAAGTCGTTTGCTCATCTCCTCTGAAATAATTATAACGAAGGTTGTGAATGATCATATGTACTCCTCGATACTGTGCAAAAAGTATTAAAGTATAATTTATAAAGACATTTCTCCAGTACAACGATATATCCAAACTGAAGCCTTATAAAAGTTTGTGCATGTGCTCTTTGCGTCATCAATCAAGTGTCTGTATGAAGATCCTCCAGTTTGTTTGAACGCCTTAAGATTGTGGTAGTGGTGACGGCGAAGTAGTGACGGTGAAAAAAAGTGGTAGTAACGGTGAAATAAGTGGTGACGGTGAAATTTTAGTGACTGAAAAACAGTGGTAGTAACGGTGAAAGGAGTGGTGACGGTGAAATTTTAGTGACGGTGATATTTTGATGACGGTGAAGTAAGTAGTGAGAAAAGAGAAGTGATGAAGGTAGTGTAATTATTGAACCGTAGCAGTATAGTGCAGTATATTGGTGTACTCATTGTAACAGTACAGTAGTTTGTGTAGTACATAATATTAGTGTGACAGTGTAATACCGTATCCTGTAGTGACGAAGTAAGATTGATAATTTTGTATATAACTGTGCAAGACGTGAACCTTGAAATCTTTGAATGACCTTTATAGTACCTTGATAGTTAATACATATCAATAACACAATCGTACACTGTTTGTTTACCATTTATACTTTACAGTACAGGAGACTCGTGTGTGTGTGTGTGTGTGTCATTGTTTGGTGATCTAGACTTTGATACATATATTCGAATACAAGGAATTCTGAAAAGCATACAGATAAAAAAAACATACAGATCAAGTAGTATAAATCGGAACTATAAGGACGGTGGAAAAAATAGTAAAAACTAAACAAAATGTAATTCCACACACAACACCTATTTATTAATTAAAGAAGAGCATACTATACATACTATACATCGAGTTATATGTATTTTATCATAGGATTATACAGGCACAGAGTACAAAAACACTAAAGCTGTGTTGATAACTGGAATTAATGGTTTAACTGCTGGTCTACCATTGTTTATGAAATTGTATAGCCTCCATAGAAACAGGAAATATCACCCTGTTTGAAAATCTGCGACACTGAATCACAGAAATATTAACGAAAAAAAAAATATATAATAACAGCGATAGAAAGAGGAAAAACAGTATATTTATATTGGAGACGTGAGTGAGAGATTAGAAGATTGAAAGGGAGTAAAAAATATATTGCGAGTGTGTGAATTTGAACCTGTTATAGTGACTGAACATTGAGGGATCCCTGGTCACACACTGAGGCACTGAAATAAAGAAGGTTGAAAGTGAGTAAAAAATATATTGCCAGTGTGTGAGTGAGGGGATTTAACCTAGCTGTTATAGTGACTGAATATACTGTAGTAGGATATCTGGTCTCAATGTGGCCACCCTCTGCATACAACTTGCTCAGTGTCTTCCAAGATGTCTGAAGACTCTGGTAAGAAAACTCCCCCAACATCCATCCATTGAAATTTTTTATTGTTATACTAAGTGATTAACTGTTGTGTGGTTTATACATATAGAGTTTATTAGGAGAACTGCCAAGTCTGTTATTTTTTCTTATACAATATGGTGTTGATATGTTATTTTGTGCCGTTTTGTTTTTGTTTTAATGGACTTCGTAACGTGGAAAAGTCCGGGAAAGGAATGACTGTCATATAAACTTGTGGTATAGTTATGAAAGAGAAAATAGTATATGAATGTGGTATGATGGTGCGACTTACTATGTAGGTTGGTCCTGGTTCCCTCATATGTAACATCCTGCAGCCATCCAACTGTCCTTCCCTTCTTATATAACCCCTTTCTATAACCCCCTCCCCCTACTCACTCACTCGTATGGTAGGCTTCTCTGTCCCCTCTATATACTATACAGACTTACATAAAACCTTCTTAAATAATATCCAGGATCTCCTTTACAATGTTTATCTTTGTTTTTTCTGTCGTATACTATTCTAATCTCGTAATCTTTCTAAAGTTTTGTCAACGTGTGTATACGGTTCTTGATTCACTTTCATTAATTGTTTTGATCGTTTCTCCTTCTCTTTCCATTCGTAGTTTCTTTCGTGTTGTTATTCTGACCACGTTCCCCCCCTCAGTTTTATGACTAACCCCATTTCTCTTGTCTCCTTTCTCCTCTGACATGCCCCTCATATATTTAACCCCTTCCTCATTTCCCCCCTCTGTTCCCTTTCTCCTTCCTTACCTCCCCCCCTCCTTCCATTCTTTCATCACTTCTTTAACTGCCTCACCTCTCTCTCTTCCTTCTTCGTCTCCATTTTTCTTTTCCTCCCTTCTTCTACTTATTTTGTTCTTCCTACCTTCATCCTCTCTCAACTTTCATCCTTTTTCCTCACCCTTATCCTCCTCCTCCCTATTCATTCCATTTTTACATATCCTCATCATCTTTTTTTCCATATCCTCATCATCTTTTTTTCCATCACCATCCATCCCTTCCTTTTCTCGTACGGTCCACTTCCTGTCCTTCATCTCTATCTCAAACTCCTTCATTTTTGGCACACTTCCCTTCCTTCTCCTGGCACCTCCTCTCACGACCCACCACCTTCCAAGAAACGAATCACCAACAAGAAACAACACACACACAGAGAGAGAGAGAGAGAGAGAGAGAGAGAGAGAGAGAGAGAGACAGGTATAATAGTGGTGGATGTTGGGGTGGTGGTGGTATGGCTATGTTTTCGTAGGGAGATCCTGTGAGACGCTTGTATAATCCAGCTAAGGTTAATTAAGGACTGAGATGACAGTAGTTTATATAGGGATGGGGTGAGAATTATCATATCTAATATTCCTAGTGAGTCTATTTGTTTATACTTTATATCCCAACTGGTCCATTGAGGTATAGAATAATTTAGAAGACGAGGAGAAAGTTGAAATGAGGGTTGAGATGAGAGTTGAGGTGATAGTGACTGAAGTTAAAATTTGGCTGCATTAGTCTGTATAATTATTCGTGTGTCTAATTACGGTCGTTTCTATCAATTAGTTTAACACACACACTCTCTCTCTCTTTCTCTTTCTTCTCTCTCTCTCTCTCTCTCTCTCTCTCTCTCTCTCTCTCTCTCTCTCTCTCTCTCTCTCTCTCTCTCTCTCTCTCTCTCTCTCTCTCTCTCTCTCTCAAAATCAATCAATAAACAAATTCTGAGTATTAATACGTTGATTAATGGTTTCGTGAACAAAGGAGGGAAGGATAGAGGAAAAGGGAAGAACAAATGAAAAAGAGGAAAATAATGAAAGAAAAAATGGATAAAGGAAAGGAGTAACTGGTGGAGGGAGAAAGAGGGAGAAAGAAAAGAAAGAAGGAAGGAAAGGAGGGTAAAGAAGAGAGGAAAGAAAGAAGGGAGGGTAAAGAAGAAAGGAAAGAGAGAGAAAAGGAGTGATTTGTGGAGGGAGAAAGGAAGGAAGGAAGGCACTGCTAAACGAGGGTCATGACTTAAGTAAAAGAGGAAGAAATGGAGAGACATACGAGGTGATTAGAGAGAGAGAGAGAGAGAGAGAGAGAGAGAGAGAGAGAGAGAGAGAGAGAGAGAGAGAGAGTTAAGATCAATATAATACGTCAAGATATACCTTGTATATATATAGGTAACGTTTAATGTGATATATATATATATATATATATATATATATATATATATATATATATATATATATATATATATATATATATATATACGTAGATGAATGTTATAGTTAATTTGTTCTTACGAGATGCACAATTTTTTTTATATGATAATGAAATAGCGTGGGACGGTCAAGGTTACCGGTGAATTCATGCATGGTCGATAGGAGGAACAAGGTCATTCATGAGGCAGGCAGCTAGCAAGGTCAAACTTCCATGATGAACCTTGCTGTCTTGTATGTGTGTGTGTGTGTGTGTTTATATGTTTGTTTTAAATCTGTTTGCTTATGAGAAAATGAGTATGCTAAAACTGGAAAGATCGCATGTATATACCTGTAAAATAATAATAAAAAATAAAGCTTCCTGGACGTCACGCGAGCCTTGGGATCATCACGTATCAAGGAAGGACAATAATTCTCTCTCTCTCTCTCTCTCTCTCTCTCTCTCATCTGGTAGTGTTTTGAGTGGCTAACAACACTGTCACTCTGGCCGCTTGTCGCATTGCTGTACAGTACGCTTTCTTTCCCTGTGTGTGTGTGTGTGTGTGTGTGTGTGTGTGTGTGTGTGTGTGTGTGTGTGTGTGTGTGTGACATTGGCTTTGATCCTCGTGTATGAGTCTGAGTTTGTCTGTGTCATCTTGTGTAAAGCTGTGTGTGTGTGTGTGTGTGTGTGTTATTTTATATTTTGCTTGTCATATACGAGTAAAAATTCTTGTCAACAGATTGCTTTTTATAATCCTCAATATTTTTTTTATTTTTTACATCTTACAACACTGACTATAAAATGCAGTAATTCGTTCACGTATGAAGGCTAGAATATACTTTGTACAATATAAAGTTATACTGACACCTGTGAACGCATGGGTTTCATAATATATTTTGTTTTTCGGTAAGTGATCGCGGTGAGGTTGCAAACACGTTGATTGCTTCGTCCAATCACCGAACAGCCTTGGTCAGAGAAAGGGAATGGGAATCACTGACCACAGACTCTGGGGCTGCCTTTCTCTGTTATTAATTACTTCAGCCAAGGAGGTTTTATATCTGCTTAATTAATGTGAATGTTGTAATATATATAAACAATGTTTGGTAGGGATGCATACGTGTTTGTTTGTTTGTTGTGGTTACCGATGGCATGAGAAGTATAACCAAGGTAAATATAGCTACGCCTTGACTATAACCTTGACTATTTACCTTGACTATAACCTTGACTATTTACCTTGACTATAACCATCTCTATCTTCCCTACAGGCTACGACAACGCTGACTGGTCCGTGCCCTTCCCTGCCCTGAAGGAGGAGGATGCAGAGGCACTAAGCCCCGAGCAGGCAGAGGGAGCACTTGCATACTTCGGTGAGTACAAGCTTTTTTTTAAAATCTGGCACTGTCGTAGTGCCACTTTTTGGGTTACGGTACTCTTTATTTACTTGGTTTTCCAAATGTACTTTAAGCTACGTGTATATAATTATATTGTCAGTACAGATAAATTAAGTTAAATATATGAGTGAACATTGCCATACCCTAGACGCCGCATGTAAATTAACAGATCCAGAGTGTTAAGTTCCGAAGAGAGAGAGAGAGAGAGAGAGAGAGAGAGAGAGAGAGAGAGAGAGAGAGAGAGAGAGAGAGAGAGAGAGAGAGAGACGGTCAAACGTAGTATTATTGGAATATATAATATATACCATTGCCATGATATATACTGCATGAAAATGGCACAAGTGTTCAAGTCGTAATAGTTGTGAGGCAACATTTGCAACTTGCTCACAGTGTATGTTGTATACACTCCAAGTTGGACAATAAGGAGTGAACTGTGTCCTCCCTTGCTGTGGGGACTTCTGTTCAATGCCCCTTTGTTATTTTCAATTATATAAGATACTAAATGGTTGCGTGACTCATAAGTTACTCTAGCGGTATCTGGCAAGAGTGGGAATGTACTATAGGAGAAGGACAATGAAGAAGCAAAAACTACGGGACTTGAATTGGGAGTGTGACGGGTTTCCTCCAGGGACACTGTCAGGCCCCCCGGGTGATGCATAGGTGGGTCGCGGTCAGGGAGGTGCAGTTTAACGACCTTGCACCAATCCACATGAGGCAAAATGATATTCATTCCCATTCCGTCCTTGCCCTTCTTTTCCCGTCCCTCGTCCCTTTCTCTTACACACACACACATCGTCCTTCACGGCCTTAAGTGTTTTCCCATATTGAAGTCATTTACAATATCGCTTACACTATCGTTGTAGATGTTGCATATAATTTATAAGGACAGTAGATGAGTAAATGTATGTAAATGCAATAGGTCCTATATCGGGACGCGTTAGTTATATCTGTCGCATGTTCATAACCTCGCGATGAGTATGTGTTCATGGTTATTTCTGATAGGCTATCGAACTTATGTAATCGTTATCCATTAATCTGTCTTTATTCAACCATAGATTACGTGATGTCAAGTAGATATTAGTGATGAGTCAGACAGTAGTAGATAGACGATAATTAAAGTAGGGCACAAACTTTGGATGCATAATATAATATGGTTGTGTTGCTATAGTTCCATGCTTACTGTATAAGCAACCGAAAATCTATCTTTATTGACTAATTTTTGTTCGAGCATCTGGCATCAACTGCACCCACCTCTCAGCTGAGCCTGATAGCCAGTGCAGCTGATATTCTTGTTTATTGGTACGCCGACAGATGGCCTTCGCGTCTCTTGGTTAATTTTACTGGTATATTAATTTTTCACCCATGTGTCCATATGAATATCTTTCATGTAATGTACTTTGAAAGGTGTGTTTGTGCAAATTAAAAGGATGGGGCACACATTCCCATGATAGTATATTAAGAAAGACGTAAAGTAAACAAAACTATCGTGCATGAGGCAACGTGATGATTCCCAAGAGATGTTCATTCTGGCAAGTGGCAAACCGGCAACTACCGAGATCTGACTCAGTCCCTTGACTCGCTTCAGTCAGTCAGACAGTCAGTTTTCCAACAGCAGGGGCGGGAGGGGAATGTATGGTTGTACGTTGTGTGTGCATTAGTGAGTGCTCTATAGAAAATATCACCTTATAATTAACTAACTCAGCAAACCTGGGAATAACATGGTTTAAATAAGTGTAGGGTTACTATGTACCGTCAGAGTGGCCCGTAGAATACTATAATGAGTGATGCTGTGGTGTGGATTGATATTAAATGAACGAGGAAGGACAACCACGTGACACCTCTGGTATGTATTAACAACATTTATTGTTATTATTTTTTCCAACATACACCAAATGCATGACTGAATGAAAGTACAAAGTGATCCGAGATGTGTAATACTATACACTCCGTAGTAGTTAAATGATAGAACCTTGAAGGAGTGAGTGAGGGAGTGGGTGGGTGGGTGTGGTTGGTGTCATGTCAGCTGTAGTCATGGTGATAGCGGTGTGATAGGGTGATAGTATATAGTTTGGGTGGGATGGTAGTGTTTGGAGGATACAATTAATTACAAACAACACTGACATCTCCGAGCAAACTTGTAAATAATACAAGCGATTCTGGTTAGGTATTTACCAAAACGTTTTCGATACCATAGTGCGTGGAATAAATACCAAGAGTACAATTTACGGAAAAGTACTCTCTCAGGCTTGGTGCCAACTAGGCTAACTTTTATAGCATCTTGTCATGTAGGTTATTAATAAATGCTACAGTACCGTACTCAGCTTACTAGATCGGATCCCGCAGAAATGACTCTGATTCTAAATGGACGAGTAATGTTAATAGAAAATTTAAAAATATACTGGCATAATTGTAAAATGCAGAGAACGTCATCACAAGTTCTCATGAAGCGTGGATGATCTGGTTAAGACTGCGGTAGTGAGTGGTGAGCATGTAGTGTGTGTAGCCTTATATAGCTCAAGAAACCATTCAAGTTGTAAGGTAATGTCTTAAAAAGAAAAATACAAACCTCGTACACAACCCTGAGGCACACGTACCGTACTATACGCCAGTGTACACCAAGAAAGATGCTGGCAGGGAGTGAAATTATCCTAGAATGTATGATTATGGCCCGTCACATCCGAGTTACTCCGTCAGTGATATCTAATGATGGAGCAGATAACATTTTCACAATATTTACCATGCCAGTAGGCTACGTTTAGACAACAACAATATTAACTATAAGAACAATTTTACGTGGCTGTTTGTTCTAAATAACATATTCTTCATAGTGTTAACCTAGACACTGATAAAAATATAATATGGCTCTTGTTACCGTATTGACAGAGAGTAAGGAAGGTGATGTCATAATCTTCCCCAAAATACAAGCTTAAGTGTTGATTTTCAGTCAAAAATTAAAGATTGAACGTGAAAAAAGTCCTATTAACCGATATTGTCATTTACATAATAAAAACTGACCTGTATTGCTTTTATATAGCTTTTGGGCAGTCACTCAATGAAATAATTTTATTATACCTATGATATGTGACGTCTATAAGTCCAGAGAGATATGGTAACTACGCCAAACATTTAATATAATTTGCTTTTGTATGTACCGTTTGAAGCCTAATTACTCAGTTCCACCACCATTTCTCATTTCCTCACAGTTTGACACTGTCATCCTGTTTGATTTAATGTCATGGTCTCCACTTCGTCATTCTGTATCGATTGACCACAAAACAACTTCCGAGGACTGGTTACATGTGTGACATCTGGCATATCACGAACATTATATTTTAACTGCCTGAATGGTGAGGAAAGTGCTTGATTAGACAGATCGTGTTAACATTTAGGCGTATGCTCTTGCAGTTACCGATCTTGTACAATGTGAGGTCGAACAAAGGGGGGGAAGAAGAGATAAAAATGAAGGCAGTCATGCAATGGTTACTGTCAAGGAGTATTAAATACCTTTCTGACATTGTAAAGTATCCGACTAAGGTCTCTGCTGTGGCTAGCCCTTGGGTGCCTGTGGTTGAGGTGGAGAAATCGACTGCCTTTAAAAAAATCTATATATTTTTGTTGTAAAGATACGAGTGGAAGTTTTTTTTTTTCAGGTTTTGGGTACAGTAGACCTTGTTAACCTACACGCGGTACCGTAATATATATTTTACTAAAGCGCCTATGAATAGTATGGGTAAGGTTTTGCTTGTGTAACATACCGGTATAGCTGAATATGTATATATAAAATATATTTTAAAAATCTGTACTTGTAGGGAGTTGTGACTATGGGATGATTTGGTACTGTGTGTGGTACCGTATGGCTTCTTGTCCTCGGCAGTTATGTAGGCCCTATCCAGATTACGCTTCTTCCTGAAATCATGGTAGCAGATGATTTGTTTGTTTGCTTAAATATCATCTTTCAATATTCCCGGCTTTAATGTAAACAGGCCCTTCTAATCAAGGCTTAAACATTTTAAACCTTGCTTCAAATAACGTAGACTGCGCACATGATGTCCAATTCGTGTTTATTGTGGTGTTAAGATTACGGTATAAAATATAATCATATTTAAGAGCTTGTGGTTACATTGTTTACCTCTTCTCTACGTCCGTGTTCTGGGTACAAAGGGAAGTGCGCTGTAGTTTGAAGTATATCCTACTTGTGGTAACACACAGTGCATAGGTTAGCCGAGTGTTATCATTACATACTGACCCGGGCCGAAAAAATATGATGAACGTTTTCCTGTGTATGTATACATAATTTGTGTGCGTTTGTGTACAAACTCTTTATATGGGTGAACGCAGCATGGGGGCCGACCTTGCCAACGGCAGGAAGAAGTTGGTATTGCCGGAATTGCCAGACGCCGCTAGTAAGGAAATAGTGCATAGCATAGTCTTTTATGTAAGGATACTGGCAGCTTACGGTACGTTAAAAATCATGGCATAGTGGTATCATATAACGCAGCTGATAATATTTGATGTGTGGTTGTTATTTGGAGTGAATGTGTTGTATCTAGGTACACATTCCTTAATACTAAATCATAATGGACTGCTGCATGGGTAAGCCACCATCACCAACCGTTAGGATACCCGATTCATTTGTGAGTCTGTGACCACTCGGCCCCTTGTATCTGTTACGTCATCATCATCTTGAACTGAATATGGCTTCGCTCTATTTTCATACACTTACACCTCTGAGCTGTAGCCAAGCCCAATCCAATTTTTTCTCTGTAATTCCATTTAGGGATCTGTTGTTGATATGCTTTTCCTTTCCCCCTTTTGTTTGTTTCTCTTCCTTTCATACTTTGAATTATTATGTTTTGACTCCCTCATTCTTTTTATACGGTATGGTGACCGGAGTCCTAACTTGTATTTATTTTGTTCCCAATACTGGCTGCCATGATTCAAGCTCAATTTCCTCGTCTCGCCCTCCATATTTTGTCGGTTCTTGATCTTTAATTCACTCTTTCTTTCTTGCCTCTCATTTCTCTCCCTCTCTTCTCTTCACCTATCTTCCTCCTAATCCTCCCTTACTGTTTATCAAGAACAGCGTCCTCTTCAGGTTTTTATTTAATTTTTGCCACAACAGATTAATAATGAGAGTTTCCGCAATTGTTTATACACTGACTCCAAATCGTGTGAGTAGCAGGGGAGGGAAGTATGAGTACAAGGATTAACTCATAGGGGTTCCCATCGCCTATAAAGTGTCTTTGGGCTAAGGGGTATATTATTTTTATTTTCCTTGCAGCTCTTTCCACCAAATAAGTACAAGCGTGGGAAAATGCCGCGAGGTTACTGTGCTCTTCTGTGCCCTGACACTAGTGGTACTCTCTCTCTCTCTCTCTCTCTCTCTCTCTCTCTCCGGGTCACACATAAACACTAGCTTTGGTCCTGACACGGAATAAGGTGGCGCTATTTACCCTATTGTTCCAGCTTATACATTTGGCTAGGCTCTCATTAAATTTCACTGACATGGTCTTTGTAGTATATGCTCTTCCTCGTCTTTCTTCCTCCGTCTTCCTGACTTTCTTTCCGCCTCGAGATTGTTTTCCCAGACCTGATTATTGTTTGGGTTTCAATTTTCCATGCTAATCTAGAGAACTGGAGTTTCATTTCCGTTTCTTTCCCCTTTGTTAGTTTCACAAATAGCGGAATATCAACAGAGTCTCTTATTCTATGTAGATGAAAACGTACCACAATAATGTAGGAATATTAATGACGTAATTTCGGTACTGTTTATCGGAAGACGTACGGTAGCCCAATATAAAATTATCTTTAATGAAGGCTGGTCCTTTGCGTTTTCACTCTTTTTATTTTATTTTTATTATGTTGTGTCTGTTGTTTTTTATGTTGTCTAGTTGGATCCGGTACACATTCCCCTAACCCGTCTGAAGTTACACACACACACACACACACACACACACACACACACACACACACACACACACACCAATCATTTCCGCTACAACCCCAACACCCAAGGCCAAGATATATACCAGGTCGGGACACTACCCCCCACACTCTCTTGGCCTTTCCTACACCCACCCGTCTGTCTGTCCATGCACGGTCCTTTCTTCACACTTGTGTATCATAGCTGACACTTGGTAACACTTGTTTGTTTCGAAACTCTAATTCTGTTTATCTTTATCCTCAACCAATTCATCTGATTCTGTATAGCTTCATCCTCACAACCTACGAACCTATTTTTTTCTCCCAAGCCTCAATTAATTTTATTTACTCAACATTTTTTCTTGTCCTTGCCGTACTAAATTAGGCTACGTTCTTTCCACATCGACTGTTTATAACGTTATGATGACCTTCGTTATTGTTCCTTCAAGGCTTCAGTAGGATAGGTGTCGAGCAATCAGTCAAGCATTCAGTTGTTTTTATAAGCGTGTTCTTTTACTTCTCTAGCTTTTTAATATTCTGATACTTCATTATAACTTTACCTTTCTTCTCAGCTCTCTCCATTTTTTTCCTCGTAACTTCTCTTGATTCTTAACCACCAAGGCCGAAGCAGATGGCCTAATGCGGGTGAGTTGGACAATACTCGATATCTCTTTCCAATATACCAATCACGTTATCGTAGTCCTTTCGTGTGTCGGTAACTACAAACGTCAGGTGAGGGTATTAAACCATATCCTGGGACCTATAGTCGGAATTTACCTGTTAAACTTTGAATATTTTAATTAGTTTAGCACTTGAAGTTGTTGATTTCCTCAGTCCCATCTTTTCTATATTCTTCAATTTTCATGTTAATTTTTCTTTCTGTACCTGTGCCCCACATTTAGCTCTTTTCTTTATCTTTTACCTCATCCTCATCCTATCCTCAAACCCCCTTTCCTCAACCTGTATCCTATTCTCTATCCTTTTCGTTCTTTGTTTATCTTGTGAGGTTTAGAAGGGTAGAGGTCGTCGGTCGTCTTGTAACCCACCCTTAGTACCGGTACGTTCACTCCTCTCGTTACACATGCACCTTTAGGACTTTACTTTCTCTTATAAAATCCTAAGACCCATCCTCAGACCTTTTCTTCTTGTAACATACTCGTTAGCCATTTTTTTCTCATGCAACAAACATTCCTTAACTCCTTTTATTCCTTGCAACATACCCCTTTGATCCTTTTTCTTCCTTGCAACATACCCATTAGCTCCTTTTCTTATTGCAACATTCCCTTTAGCACCTTTTATTTCTCTAGCAATATTATTTAGCACCTTTTCTTTCCCTTGCAACAAACATTTTTTAGCCCCTTTTATTTCTCTTCTTGTAACACAGCCTTAGGTCTTTTTCTTTCGTTCTCTCTACTCAGTCAGTATTTGTTGTATATCCATTGCTGGGTGTGAAAGGTCAGAGGTCGTCAGTTTCCGGCCAGAGCAGCTTTCAAGGCGAGAGACCGTAAGCCAGGGAGACGCTACAGTAACAGTCTGGTGGGGGTTCCTTCCTTCCTGCTGGCACTGATGTATGTTAGAGTATATAATGTGGTGATGGAGGAGGTGGGTAGGGGGCGAGTTGAGACGTGGTGGATGAGGCTGGGGTATGGTAGGGGAGAGTAGCCTAGGTTAGTTGTGGGAAAGTAGGATAGGATAGAAATGATGGGGAGGTTAGATTGGTTGTGGTGCTGGAGGATAGGGTAGAGGTTGTGGAGAGTAGGTTAGAGGTGGTGGATGAGGCAAGGGTGGTGGTGTTGTAGAGAGGTGATGGTGTAAATAGATGGTTGTGATGGAGGAGGATAGGGTAGAGGTCGTGGAGAGTAGGTTAGAGGTGATGGGGTACGATAGGGTAGAGGTGGTGTGGGAGGATAGGGTAGAGGTGGAGAAGAGGAGGTTTGAGGTGGTGGGGGAGGAGACAGATGCCAAATGGACGTGTTTGGTCTACAAGTCGGCGTAGTGAGTTGACTGGAGAAAGAGTATCGCTAGATTTATATTCTGCAAGAGTTGCCATAATGATGTGCTTGTGTGTGATAGACGAGACAATCTCTTGTGCTTTGCTTGATGTAAAGATTATATAGATTATATAGCTTATGCGGTACTCTAAGGTATTGTACTTGCTGGAAAGTCGAGAGTAAGAGGGGAAAGTTGTTAATGAGACAGAATGAGTGTATAGACTAATCTTAGTATAGACTAGGTACAGTTCATGTGTGGGAGAATAAATAGGAAAATATATATGTATATGGCACGGTACCGTAGTGAGAGAAGAATTGAGATGTGCTTCGAGGGAGGGTTGAATGAGTGACTCATGTCCTTGTATTCGAGCCTTAGAAAACGTACTGTACAAAGCTGCAGGCGGGGAGAGAGAATATTATGTGGTATTTATGTTATGAGTGACAATGCATGGACAAAACAAGGAAGTAGTGTTCTCGACGTAACCTAATAAAGAAAAAATACTGTTCCTACTGAGTGATGCTGTGAACATGTTAGTGAGTAAGAGAATGGATGGATGGTGGCCTTGAAGAGAAGAGAAAGGTTGTACAAATAGTGAAAGGTGATGCTGTATAGGTACAAAATTCAGTAGATACCTACAAGAGTTTGGTGTTTTAAAATACAATAATGTTCATGAGTGTGAAATGAGGATGAGTGGATATGAGAGGGGAAATCTATAATTGTGAACATGCAACGATTCCCTTCTGAGAAATATATATAACTTTAGATCCATGTTTGCCTTCTCGTATTTTTCTAGTGTTTGTAAGATGTAGATAATTACGTAGCCTAGTTATGTAAGTTTTTGGTGCAGTTTCTCTTGAATTGCATTTCATTTACCAAAATAGCCAAAATTTTCTATGAGGAAATGGCACATTTTCTCAATGTTTAAAAAAATGGGAGTACAGATGGTGTGCAGAATGAGAGTGGACGACTTTCGCGTTAGTTGACACACACACACACACACGTTGCGGTCTAAGTGAGATGGTGGGGCCTTAGGCTAATACACCGGTATCTGCAAGTAATGTAAAAGTTCCAAAATATAGGAGGTATATAGATTTGCAAAGATAAAAGTTCTCTCTTCACACCTTTCTTTCACTTTCTTCAGATCAAACCTGTACGAGAAACTGATAAAAAAATGGATAAGGGGAAACAAACTACCTAAAATAAGATTTCCTTTATTTTGGTAGTGAAGTGTGATGTGATGATTGTGTTCTCGTCACTGAAAGGGCGAGGTGTGTGTGTGTGTGTGTTGCATTGTTGTCCAAGAATGTGTTTATATATAGTCTTAAAGCAAGTGACTATTATATATATGACCGGCCTAATGCCACTACTTGCCAACACACACACACACACACACACCAGTTTTTATTCGTTATATTTTTTCACATTCCCCCAATTCTTCTTTTTCCTTCACCATTTATTTACTTCAGTTCATTGTTACTAGCGGTCTTATAGGTTTCAGTGATACAAAAACAAGCGAACACTTCCCTAATAAAATACTGTACCGGTACCTAAGCCAGTTTTCCTTTAAAGTGTTGGTTAGTAGGCTATTCAGCTCTTACCGGTAGCCTACTCGTGTTTGCAGACAACCATTTGTATATTAATTAATGACTGAAATCAGATGCAACTAAACCTTATATATCTTATACTTCGCCGTTTAAAAGCTTAGGGCCATTTAAGTTTCTGAAAATTAGTTACCGATACTGGTTATAAGTTTTACGTGTGCACAATACTGAATTTTCAGACAATGTTCTAGTTAGGCCTATTTGGGGAATATTTACTGAAAGATTGTTGTCTGGGTAGCTAAATAGGGGACATTATTTCAATCATAGATCCGTTAAAAACTGGAAAGTGAGAAAGGGATTGAGTGGATGGAGAATAATAAACTACAAACAACTGAAAGGAGTCGATGAGTGAACTAATTAAGAGAACAAACTTAACACAAATTATAATGACTTTCTAAAACCGACCAGAAAGTATAAAACAAAACCAAAACACACATACACATCCAAGGACACGTAACTAAGAGCTTTATTCAGGTAAAAACTAAATGGCACACCACAACCGCATGCAGAAATTTGGCCGGGGGGAGGGAGAGCGAGGACAACTCAACACAACCTGGCCGGCAAACTGTGACACCAAGTCTCTCAGGAAACAGGGAAATTTCTCTTCTTTCTGGGTTTGTTGTTTTTATCATTTACGCTGGAACAGGATATAGTTGATATGGTTGGCTCATGAGAGATCAGGGTGGATAATGATAGGTAGGTTAGTGGCAAACCAAATTAGCACACCTAATAAAGAGAAGGGAATGGAAAGGGCTAGATATTTTTTGATAGGCTTGGGAGTATATAGGTTACCGTACTATTGATAGTAGTGGCGGCACAGCACAGCGTAGCTCAACCCAGATCAAGACTAGAGAGTGTAGTGTACTTACAGTAGACTATGAGTTTAGTCGACCTGTTGCTGGGCAGTGCTATACTCGTCGGTAGGGTGTGGTTGGTTGGGCTTGGGTGGCTGGGTAGAGCGAGGGAGTTTGTTTATATTGTCTGGGCTACAATGGCATATTTTCTTTTTAGGCTATACTCGCACTGTTTGGTTTGGGTCCGAAAGGTTACGCATAAATGTTAGTGATTATTAGCTACTAGACTTTCCTATTAATATTAAGTATAATTGCCCTCTTATGGATGGGAATTAATAGCTACCGGGTATCGCATCTGCATGGGGGCGGGTACAAGGAAGCAGGGAAGAGAGAACCCGTCTTTGTCTGGCCAGTCCTTCATCCTGTGACTGACCTCTTGTACCAAACCCTGGCTTCCTGCTTGAACTCCCACTCCGTAGATATTAGTCATATAATTACTTTTATTTATTAATCTTTTCATCTACCTGCTGTTGTATGTGGATTGTGGAGATACAGTAGGCTATGTAGCAATGGAATGTAATGCTTCATATTTGTTGTTCGGCCATTCCTAAATCATATATATAGGTCTCTTTCTTCAGTCTCCTTTTGCATAGGTCTGTATTGTATTATTGATTTACATAGGCTACCCCATGAATGTGTAGGTGTACATAGGATAGTTTAGCCAAACGTTTGGTCTGCCGGACGAGTAGTCTTGTGTACGGTACAGTGTGTTCCTTGGTTGACAGCTACGGTACGTGAGATGTGGGCGACGGAGAACGGTTGAGGACAAAGATGGATTAATATTTTGGTTGCATTGATAGGCTAGCTGTTTCTAAAATATTTATGTAGGCTACATGTGTAGGACAATGAACGGGATGTTATGAATGAGAATGAAGATGAACAAGAAAATTGAATAACATCATTTGCTTGTTGCAGATTGAAAATTTCAGCTACATTGGGATTTAAACTGGGACTAGGTGTAGATTAGTAAGTTTTTACGTTATCTTGACCCACACTAGGCTATATATAGGGTCAGGAGTGATCTCTCTCTACCAGTTCCTCAACCCCTGGTAGGCATATTTTGAGAAAGTTTGATATAAAAAAGGGCAAATCAAATCGAATAGTGTGAAAGTTTCTACTGCGTTTTCTCCCCGTCTTGTTTTGTAATATATTTTTTATTTAATTTAGCCAGTAACTAAAAAAGAAAACACTCGAAAAATAGAACTTGGATGTCCAGTACATTCACCTTGTGGAATTCAAAGGTAGTTTGGCCACAGCTTGTGTTTACTATAGCTTTCAGATCCCGTTTGTCACTGTACCAGTTCCTGGTGTTGAAAAACGTGACTTGTGGTGATGCAACAGAGATGAGTCTTGTAGCAGTAAGTCTTCTCTTCAACACGATGCTGTACCATTTTCACCACCGATGTCTTTATGTGGATTCTTCTTGTTTGTAAATTCTAAGGAGAAGGAGATATATATAGGCTAGGCCTAACCTACGTATTTTAACCTAACCTAAAAGAACGGAATATAGGCTAGGTAACAGCGCTTTGTGTAGGCAAGTTGTACCATGATGATATGTAAATTTAGTTGTACCATGATGATATGTAAATTTAGTAATTACCTTACCGTATGTACAGTACCATATGAAATAATATGGGCAACGTCTGTGTAAAACAATATCCTTTACCTGAAGACAGCCGATGAATTAATGAAGGTTAGGCTAATTAATGAAATGCTGATATTTGTGAAAGCATTTCTTATAGTACACACACACACACACACACACACACACACACACACACACACACACACACACACACACACACACTTTTATCGTCTTTACCGGATAGATTACATAGATTGCCTAACGAGGTCATCAACACTCCTGGCTGTATTTGATCTGATTAATAATAGTTTACCCAAACCAGTCGAGTTCTTTTTTTTATACACACCAGTGGAGGAAGTAGACCATCAAACCTGACCTCGAAAATTGTTGACGGCGACCCTTATGTTGCGAAGGCGTGATATATAATTATGTGTTACAATATATTATAGGCTATGTAAAAAAGATCGCCACTAGAATCAATACACTTGTGGTTTGACGCTTGTAGGCTGACTAAATTTACTAAAGGAACCTCTGAAGTTTTGTGATATGTTCCTTTCAATTGTCCAGCTGTTTTTTCTTTCATCTTTCCTTGGTGCTTGGTTTCCCTCGCTTTTTTTGTCTCCTTCCTCTTGGTATAGGATCTTTCAGGCCAAGGGAAGTCTTATTTCATCCTTTTCAATCCAGTTCAGTTGAATGGCTGACGCGTACAGTAATAAACCCACTTTTTATTATATACGTAACCATTGAATCTAATTATAAATGTTGTGTAGTGACTGAATTCTAGGCAGATGAGAACACAACATGGTTTGTATATATAATGCACCGAGAAATGATGTGAATTTAGGCTATTTAGTAAAACGTGTGTGTGTGTGTGTGTGTGTGTGTGTGTATGTGTGTGTGTGTGTGTGTGTGTGTGTGTGTGTGTGTGTGTGTGTGTGTGTGTGTGTGTGGCCGTGACCCAGAGTCTGTGGCTTTGTAACACTCGACTCAGTTGCTCGCTAAAACATTATATCCACTCAGCCGCGGTTTTCTCACACGAATGCATTTTCACTCTCCCCCTTACTACCTCTCCCTCACTCACCCTAGCCTACCCACCCACAACCCTCCCCTAACCCTCTCCTTTTACCCTTCACCGGTTCGCATTCTCGCCCCCCTCCTTCCCCTTCCCAACTCCAACCTCACTTTTTTTACCCCTCCCCTGGCACCTATTCTCTCATATATGCCCCTCCCCTGCCACCACGCATTCTCACACTCGTGCCAAACCTGTTCCTAAGGCAAACAAGCATAATCTATATATGTGTCTTGTCCTTTTATCAACCCCTAACACACACACACACACACACACACACACACACACACACACATACACACACACACACACACACACACACACACACACACACACACACACACACACACACACACGTAGCCCTTGGTGTGAGAGCGGCAGGCACCTAAGGCCATCATCACCCAGGGAGCTACACCACCACCACCAGCAACAACAACAACATTATTATACGACCGTAACAATGACTTTTAAT
Organism: Petrolisthes manimaculis; assembly: GCA_034508575.1. NCBI lineage: Eukaryota > Metazoa > Arthropoda > Malacostraca > Decapoda > Porcellanidae > Petrolisthes > Petrolisthes manimaculis. The sequence goes on from JAWZYT010002701.1 coordinate 28,122, forward strand.
TCCTCGGAAGGGGCGGAAGAGGGCGGGAAAGACGTCAGGGTTTGTTGACGAGTATAGAAAAGCGAAGGGAAGTAGGTGAAGGAGAGGGGGTACGGGAAAGGAATTAGGTGAAGTGGAGGGAGTACGGGAAGGGAACAAGGTGAGGGTGAGGACGGGAAGGTAAGGGCCTAGGTGACGGGGGGAGGGAGGGAACTATAATATAGGCCTTTTAGGTAAGGAGGAGGTTGTGTGAAGACTGAGGTAGAAGGGAAAGGTTGGGTTAAATTTTGAGGTCAGGTGGAAAGGACCGCCGTAGGTACTGTACCATAGGGAATAATATAAGAAGAGGAAAAGAACAGATGACTGGGAAACTGACGCAAAAAGTGGAATGTAGGAGAGAGTGTCATAGATTTAGGTTATAGTAAAAATTGTACTGGTATGGGAAGAGTGAATTACAATGGTTGATGAGTGATGATCAGTTAGGCTATAGGTTACGTATCTTTAACCAATATCTTCAAAACCTTTAACCACATACGTATCCTGAATCAATGGTGTCTGATTCTTGTGTGTGTGTGTGTGTATGTGTGTGTTTGTGTGTGTGTGTGTGTGTGTGTGTGTGTGTGTGTGTGTGTGTGTGTGTGTGTGTGTGTCAATTAGTGATGACTTACTCCTCATATAACCTAAAGATGCAGTATTGAGTGTGTGTGTGTGTGTGTTTGTGTGTGTGTTAGGGAGCGAACGAGCGAGGGTGGTGGTGGTGAAATCATTATAGCATGTGTGTGTGTCTGCCCCCGGGCCTTCATGCACCTGACCCCTGAGGACTCCCACCAACCCCACGGCAAGGGAACCAACCAGTCCCAGTATATACTCTTCTCCCTCACTTTCTTGTCACTGTGTTTTAGTCGATTCAAACAAAGGTGATATTAGTTAAAGGGGGAATTCGCTTTTGTTACATTGGAGCTCGTAGATTCCTCCAAAGTATACATGCTAGGAAACAGGACCAGAGTAGCAAGAATAATAATGGTGTTCTGTTGCTTGGAATAGTTTGGAGGATTCAGTAGCTACAGATTTACCAACACAAAACTTCCCCCTTAAAGAAGCGTGTCATAGTACAGTTTAGTAAGAAGCCTCACAGTTAATGGTGTGCTTCGATTTGCTGACTATTAAATATGTGGACTTGTGATGAACTTCAAAATATTATATACATTTAATATTACCATCCTATTTTGGATATTGCCTAACATCAAAGAGGCTTTTTAATTGGCCCTATTCTTTAAGAACAAAACGCGTTAATGCTTTATCATCTAAAATTGTCCCAGATGGATGAATGTTTGGGCTACAGTAATATTGTAAGGAGATACAAAATATTAATTTCTTTATCCAATAATCAAAGTAAATTTAATATCGAGATCACCCTGGTAATGTTTGTAAGATATATTTAGTTGTGACTTTTTATTCTGAAGAATCCGGCACCAGTAATGTCAAGTCAGAACCAGGATGAACAAAGATAATGAATGGTGTTCCTTCTGTTGCTTGGAATAGTTTGGAGGAATCATTTACACTCCAGATTTACCAATACTGTACATCCTTCCCCCTTAATAGTGGCTGTAGTATCATCATCTGGTCGGTGTGGTTGGATTTGGTGTGTGTTTCATGTCTGTGGTTTGTGTTGTACGTTTTTTATATCTATGAAGCCGCAACATGAGTGGAATAGGAAGAGGAGGAAGAAGAAGAAGAAGAGGGTAGTAGGCTGTATGTGTGTGAAGTGTGTCTTGGTGTTTAGTTGGTTGGTGAGAGAAGTTTGGTTGTTTACGATGCATCTTTGAAGAGTTAGGTTAGTAGTGTTTGCTGTAGAGTGAGGTTAGTTTGCTGTATATAGACTGATGATATTAGCTGGATAAATGTTGGATTAGTGTTAAATAGAGTGTTAAGTAGAATAGGATTACGGACCTTGCTTTATAGGACAGTGGAAGTAAACTATATAGCCTAGCCCTCGAATTTAATCAAAAGAGAATGAATTTATAAAGCCTAATGGGGAAGTACCGGGTATCCATTAACTGTGTGACACGGAAGGAAGAGTTGCAGTGGAAATTGAACAAAGGTGGAGAAGAGAGAACAAAAGTTATGGAATGTGTGTGAAAATTGGCGCCGAGGGAATGTGTAGTGTTGTTGGACGTAATTATTAGACAGTAGGAAAATAGGGGGTCACAGAAACAGGAAGTTGTGTTGTTATGGGAGGTGAGAGAGAGAAGGATTGCAGGGAGAAGGAGGAGTGTTTTAAACGCCAGGAAGAAGGGACAGTGAGGGAAGGAAACAAGGAAATACCTGATTGAAAATGAGAGAAAAATGTATAATGCGTATCAGGTTCGTCATTTTGTGTTCGAAAAATTAGATAATATATATATATATATATTTAATTCACTTTATGGGAAAAATATAGTGGAGTTCCGGCCACAGTGATGAGGAACAAACAGGGAAGTAAGGTATAGCAGCAACTTGTAGGAAGCAGTAGTTAGTTAATTAAAGAGTAGGGGAAGACTGCAGTTGGAGAGGTGGTGGCTAAAGTAATGACCAGTAATGCAAGGTTTTGGTTAGTTTGTGTTATGGAAAGTATACTGTAGGCTACGTGGATGGTGGCGTGGTTAGGCTATAGTTACGAAATGAAGATAAAATTAGTGAGGACCTAGTGGATAAATAGTAACTTTTTATTTTTTTTTATTGGGGGTTGGGAAGAGATAAATAAAATGTACCGAGTCATGAAGTAGGTGAAAATAAAAAACCTTTGGATAACAATTACATTTTAAGTCATCTGTCTACCTTAATTGTAGTGGTGAAAATGTCAAGGTAATGTTGGCTTACTGTAATATGAAGTGAAATGCAATAGATCATGAGAGGCTCAAGGACGTGTGGGGGTGGTGGGTGGGGGGTTGTCCATGGAGAGCAAGCAGTATTTTAGAGGTAAACAATAGATTCTGGAAGTATTGAATGTCGTGGGAACCAGTTTTATTTTAAGCAGTTTTGAGGGAAGCGTGTTGGGGAGGGAATGTTTTGGTGGTAGTGATGATTTGTTGTTGGTGGTGGTGATTTGTTGGTAATTGTGGTGATTGTGGTAGTGGTGATTGTAGAGGTGGTAATGGTGATTGTGGAGGTAGTAATGGGGAGTTAGTAGGTGGTAGTAAAGGGGATGGTGGTGGTAGTGGTAATAGTGGTGATGGTGGTGGTAGTGGTGATTGTGGTAGTGGTAGTAGTGGTGATGATTGTGTTGGTGGTAGGAAGGGACACTGATGTAAGGGTGTGTGTGTGGCCTGTAGGCTAGGGGTGGGCTGCTATCGTGACACACTTCTCTTGGGATGTGGGTGGCAGGCAATGTATGCATTTATGCCGACATGTGGAAAAAAGAAAAGAGTAGAGGGGAATAAGATAATTGGGAGGTACAGTAGGCCTGGAAGAAAATACCTGTATTTATGTATATATATATATTCTGGAGGCAGTTTTGGATTTTAAATAGTAGCTTCCTCATATTTCCACCTTTAATAACAATAAATAAGTAGAATAAACGAACTGCATAAATAACCAACAGCTGTAAAAAGAATGAAGGCACCATCAGCAAAAGTGTAACAATGGTAATAGCTAGTGATAATAGGATATATATTTCTATTGTTAGTATCCCGAAGTTTTCCTTGATATACAGTAGAAGTGAAAATGGAAAGTTATTGATTGTTTGGTTTGCAGAAGTCTCCCGTGATTTAAAAGAGAAAATGGGAGGATTCGCTTGACCTTCACAACCACTACAGGCAGTGTTATGTAATGACTCGATATCAGTGTTCATTGTTTTGTTAGATATGTTCCTGATGTAATGATAACTAATTCACTGTTGGAAGTTATATATTATTATTAACTATATACAATTATTCATGGTCTGAAATATTAACTTTTGTTACATTGGATTTGTGTCTTGATTCCTCCGAAGTATGCCATTTTTTTTATATTCATAGGCTATTCCAACACAAAACACTTCTAGTGATGTTAGGCTATTCGGGTAGCTTAGTACAGTACTTGAATCAGTCATCAGAACAATGGCTACAGTATGTGCAGAATAAGAACCCAAAGCTTTTAACCAATGCGCTGTGTACGAATTCTTGAGGCCGACTGTACCATGTTTATTGGATTAGTTTAGAACTTTAGAAGAATCAGTAACTTCTAATTTGTTTACACCATAATTTTTTTTCATCACCCAGTGAAGACGTTTGTATGTTTTGTTCGTAAAAATAATTATTTAATCTGGGAATAAGATCATTGTAAGATGTGCAAATTGTATATAAATCATTCATCCTTTGTTTTATAATACCGTAGCCTACTAGCCCGTTGATTCCTGTAAAGAGTCTACACGAATCGTTCAGTTATTTTAGATCCTGAGTGACGAGCCTTTTAGTTTAATTTGTTTTACACCAAATTATCTGTAAAATTTTTACCATTACCATCACTGTAAAATTTTTACCATTACCATCACTGTAAAATTTTTACCATTACTATCACTGTAAAATTTTTACCATTACCATCACTATAAAATTTTTACCATTACCATCACTGTAAAATTTTTACCATTACCATCACTGTAAATTTTTTACCATTACCATCACTGTAAAATTTTTACCATTACCATCACTGTAAAATTTTTACCATTACTATCACTGTAAAATTATTGCCATTACCATCACTGTAAAATTATTGCCATTACCATCACTGTAAAATTTTTACCATTACCATCACTGTAAAATTTTTACCATTACCATCACTGTAAAATTTTTACCATTACCATCACTGTAAAATTTTTACCATTACCATCACTGTAAAATTATTGCCATTACCATCACTGTAAAATTTTTACCATTGCTGTACATCATTGTCTAATCTCTCCGTGCTGTAATTCCTATAGCCTACCTTGATTGATGTGGTTATGATTCTCTTGAGTTATTACACACACACACACACACACACACACACACACACACACACACACACACACACACACACACACACACACACATAGTCACGTTCTTCTGTGAGTCATACGCCCGTCTGCTGTTCACTGGGGAGGGAGGAAGGGAAGGGAGGGTAGTAAGGGGAGGGAGGAGGAGGAGGGAGGGAACGGGGTGAAGAAGGGGGGAGTGGGGGTATAGGAGTCGTGATGGAACGCCAACCGAATTGTCTACACTTCTTACCTTCTATTACTAGAAAGATTTGGTAGGAGTGTGTGTGTGTGTGGTAATGATGATAACTTTAATCACCGACTGACTGATAGTATGTATACGTGATTTGGTGCACGTGTTGAGAGTCATGTTGATGTATGAATGGTATGTATGTATGTATGTATGTGTTTTCCTGTTCCATTCCCCTTCGTACATAATATACTCTATAGACACGGTGCCTCGAATCACACACACTTATATAAAAGGAGCTTGCTTGTTCAGTGGCATGGTCAGGAGGAATCAGAAGCCTCCAATTTTCTTACAGGATGAGTAGGCTATGTGGTCTTAGCTGTGAGATGTTTTAGTTAGCTTAGGCCCCTATGTTGAGAGATGATGAGTATGTGATCTTAGCTGTGAGTATGTGGTCTTAGCTGTGAAATGTTGCTGTTGTTTTGGTTAGCTTATGATGAGTATGTGATTTTAGCTGTGAGTATGTGGTCTTAGCTGTGAGTATGTGGTCTTAGCTGTGAGTATGTGGTCTTAGCTGTGAGTATGTGGTCTTAGCTGTAAGTATGTGGTCTTAGCTGTGAGTATGTGGTTTTAACTGTGAGTATGTGGTCTTAACTGTGAGTGTGTGGTCTTAGCTGTGAATATGTGGTCTTAGCTGTGAGTAGGCCTATGTGGTCTAAACTGTGAGTTTTAGCTGTAAATATGTGATGTTTCTGCTGTTGTTTTGGTTAGCCCTAATGTTGAGAGATAGATAATGATAGGGGTGTGTTGGTTGGCCTTGAGCTAATAAGTCTGAATTGCTTGTTTGTTCCTTGGTGAGTTGCTCTGTAATACATTCCTTAGCCTTTATACAAGTTTTGCCACAATAGGTTCACAGAGTATTACGTTTACTAACACAAAAATATGCGTAACATGAATTTTATAAACACAGTCATTGATAATATAAGTACGTACCGGTAGTGAGAATTGTCTATTGATAATGTGGCACACAATAACTACAGAGGAAGTGGTTATCTATTTTTTATATTCACAGGATGTTTATATGTATTGTCCTGTATTACACATTTTAATATATTTTTTTATTAATGTCCGTGGGGTTATAAAGTTACCTAAGTTACCGATAAAACGTTTCATTAGACTGGTTTTCTATGGTGCCAGTTTTCTGTGATACTGGGAAGGGGACACTAGTATAAAAGTGAATAATGTGTTGATTCGCTTTTTACTATGATAAATGTACTGTAAACACGGCAAGGGTACTAAGCAATCGATATCTTTTAATATTTGTTCCTCTATACGTCCCTGTTCGTTGCAGTATTGCGTTCAAGATCAGGTCCAGTGAAAATTTGCTGGCACTGAACTATAGACCTACTGTCAACTGTGTGAGAGAGAGAGAGAGAGAGAGAGAGAGAGAGAGAGAGAGAGAGAGAGAGAGAGAGAGAGACAGAGAGAGAGCAGGAAATGGCCCATCATCAATAACTTCCCTTGTCACTATGTCTTTGTTATGGTTTTGATATGCCTTTCAACCACCGTCTCAAGCTTCGTGCAGTGCGAAAATAAACTCGTGATGCATTCAGAGAGAGAGAGAGAGAGAGAGAGAGAGAGAGAGAGGGAGAGAGAGAGAAACAAACACACACCTCAGTCATATATCTACCAATCCATTTTTTTGTCCAGGTTGTGGTTTTTATATGAAGTGCGTGTAGCAATGTTATTTTTTTGACCAGTTTAGAAAGTAGTCAGTCACATATATACCGGTATATATATATTTTACCACAAGATTTCCAATAATATCGTTTTAATCTTGTATGTGGTAAAACGAAAATCCTTACTTTTACTGGTAGATTCTCTTGTTAGTGTATTTTTTGTAAGGTTTCGTATTCCTTCCAAATTATGCCACAAAACAGATGATCCCCTGTTAGTACCATTGAGGTTTTTCTGTTTTTTCAGTATAGGCCTATATAGTTAGGAGGAATCAGTCGCTCTCCAATAAAAAAAAATAGAATTTTCCCTTAAGTATATTTCTATATATTAATTATGTGTACCGTAGAAATGTTATAATAATCATTCTCTTTGCTAATTTTTCATCTCTTCTTTTCAGGTGAGTACCGTAGCCGAGCTGGTTGTTGGTTGGTGGTAAGTCTGTTGATGTTGTCATAAGTCTCTTTATGTTCTTCAATAATTATTTTAGTACAACATGTTTAGTACATCTTGTAATTATTGGTAAGGTAAGGTGATACGTATTCTGGTATAGTAAGTATACTCGTGATACATAATTTCTGACCAGAGTGTGAGGAGCAGAAAGCTTCGAATCGCCTGGTATTGCTCATTTCCCCACCCAGCACACCTATAGAGGTTGAGTTCGAATGCAGGGTGTGTGTGTGTGGTGCCTGCCGTTCGTCTCTGGTCAGAAATTACGTATCACCAGTGTACCCTTGGTGCTTGGCGGAGGGAACTTTATGTCTTGCCTTGTAAAGTCGAAAATTAGGTTTCAATACACATATGGAAAATTCAAACAAATAGCTGACAAATATTTTCACGTTCTCCTAACTTAATTGGTTGAAAGTTTCTCAGCTAACGAATAGAGGGAAGCTGTCAAACGTTTACATGAGTCACCCCAATGTGAATTATTATTATTATTTATTGTCCACCACTTTATGTTATAGCCTATCGACAGTTTTTTCCTTCTGGCCTGTCAATATTTTTCCAGGAATTATACAGTACCTATCGACCGTTTCTTTCATCTACCGTGCCATTATTTTCCCAGGAAATATAATACAGTACCTATCGACATTCTTCCTTCTGGCGTGTAATTTTTTTCTTGGAAATATAATACAGTACCCATCTACATTTTTTTCCTTCTATCGTGACATTTTATTTTCCCGGCAAATTATAATACAGTACCTATCGACATTTTTTTCCTTCTATCGTGACATTATTTTCCTGGGGAATTATAATACAGTACTGACCTTTATTTTGAGGTGTTCGTGATGGAGTATTGAGTTACTTTAGACCAATCATACAGTATCACCGTTATAGCCTATATATAGTTGTGACAGTGCCCGCTAGAGAGTATGTGTTTCGTAACGCGTCACAAACTCTGATGGGATGTTACTGTGCTTTCCAGTGATGAGGCAGGAATGGATTGTGGTAATGTTATGTAGGGTATGTACAGTACAGAGTGAAGGAGAAACCAAAAGAGGATATATTTATTATTATTTGTTCACGTTTGCAGTTGTGTGTGTGTAACAGACAGACAGACAGACAGACAGATGGGGGGGGGGGGGGGTCATGGGAAATTATCAGTGTTTATCAGTAGCCTACCTTATCTGAACGTCTCACTTTAGTACTTTCCCCTGTCACACACACACACACACACACACACACACACACACATACCTTTTCGCGTCACGGAGACCAGCGTCACATCGGGTTTCGTCGTCTTCCCGGCCACGTGTTACGCTACATTTTCCATCACATTACCTTCCCGTATACCTACTTTCCCGTAACTCTTCTCTCACGTCGTAGATTCCTATAGGACTTTCTACGCATTGACTCTTATACCTACCGATGACAAGGAAAGAAAGAGTCGTTGTAGTGATAGCGGTGACGGTAGTGATGATGGTACGGTAGTGATGATGGTAGTAAAATATCGGCAGAAATCTCCCTCTAACCCAACTTTCATTTATAATAATATTTGGTAATTTATTTTGTTTTCATTTTAACATTTAAGACTGGTTTCATTTCGTGCTCTTCAACGTTGACTTTCTTGTGCTTAGCCAGATTGTGATAAGTAACATTTTTTAAGTAACATGTTCTAAAGATTCTCCAATACTTAGGTTTGTTGTATATCGTGTTTGATGTGCAGTTTCATCTCGTTACTCTCGCCATCCTTCTCCTCGTCAGCTTTTCCTTCACATCTCTCACACTGTCACTGGTGTTATTAAGACGATAGATGGCACAACCTACACTTTCCCTTCCCTTCTCAGCGTCAAGTCAATTATAAGGTGTAATGAAGAGAGACATACATTGATGGCCTTTCCCTTCCCTTCCCTTCCCTCTTGTTTATAGTGTTTTAAAGTCCTTTGTAATCCTCTTTGATCTAGCATTCTCCAGCTTGCCCTTCCTATAGTCCTCTCACCCTCATTGATCCATACATCTCTGCTACACACACACCCGCACACACACACACACACACGCACGCATACACGCCCACTCAACCACCCACACACCAACCCACCCAGAGAGAGAGAGAGAGAGAGAGAGAGAAATGAATGAATGAAGTAAATGTGGAGTAAATCCTTTCCAGTCCATGCAGTTTCTGTCTTTGGCTTCTCCCAGAATGATGGAGCTGTTCGATCCGCTGACTGTTTTCCTCCTGAATTATCACACGCCCCTCGTTCCCAAATCATGTGTCATTATGTACATGTATCTCTTAGTCACTGTATATACTGCAACCACCTATTGCCACCATTCCTATCCTCTGTAGTCATGCCCTTCTTTTCCTCCTAAGATATTTCATGGATTTCGAAGTCAGTTGTGTGTTGCAGTCTGCGATTCATGCATGTACTCACTTTTCATGCTGACTTTTATCATGCCAACTTTTATTTTTTATTCTTTTCGTTCATGCACAGGCAGCCAGTGAGACTTTATATTATATTCTGTAGCAGTGCTTTCCTCTTACTCTGAATGCATGTGAACCTTATTATTCCTTTCCCTCGTGTAGCCGCCTCGTCTGTTGTGGGAAGCGGCTACATTTCCTTGTAATTTATGCATGCAGCCTTTTCCCTTTACATTCCTGTTCTTCATGGACATTGAGAACACAGAGCCTCCCGAACTCACTACTCACTAAGGGGATACTCTCTTGTTATCAAATTGAAGAAATAACAAATCAGATCCTTCATTATTAACACTGAAGTCGCTTGTGTGTAATTTAGAGGATCCAATTTACCAACAAGAGATTCTTTAATTTTTTAAGCAACTCTCAAACAAAAACTGTAACAACAATAACTTTAATGTTTTTCTCTCTAACACCTGATGATATATATTATTATTTGTTTGCTAGAATATATTAAAGCTGATTCATTAAAGCTGATTTATTATATTTCCCCCCAAAAAATATTCAAACTTACCTGTACCTTTTTGAAGCTGAATTACATTTGTTTTGTTCTTTACCTTCATTATATTTATGGTTCTTTGGGTCAGGCGAGGACTTGGATATAGTGTAGTGTAGGACTGACTGCACACTCCCTTCTATATAATATAGCCTGGGTTGTGCAAATGCTTCACCTTTAAAGTTTTATACCGAGCCCCTCTGTCCCTGCCCTGTTGGACCTCCTCACTCTGTAGTCTGACAGGCTTGGGTACATCCATAAAGCATTACACTCTTCTATTATTTTTGCACTCCTGAAATCATTGTGTACCGTACCGTACTATCAAAGACAAAACTTGTGTCGTGAAATCTGGTGAAAATATTATATGGTAGAGGACTAATATACATACTGGGCATGAACGTTACTGTGGTTGGGTTTTCATTATGTTTCACAAGTTATATTAAATCATTGGACAGGACAGCGACACGAGTTTTGTCTTTGATAGTACGGTGCTTCTGAATCCTGCCTTCACGGGGCTGTATATATATAGAGCAAGGATATTCACTCTTGTCATGCATCATTCATTATCTTCTCACAAAAATTCACACTGATTTTATGCACTGGAATTAGTCTAAAGTTTGCTGTAATGTTGTTTATATATATGGTTTAGTTTAGCTTAATCCTCTTAAACAATCATGAAACTACAACTTTGTTTGCCAGATTAATATGTCACTGGACAAGATTTCATTCAGTATAATAATATTCCATAGAGTTTATATTCCTATCTAGTCGTTAAAGTTCACATTATGAGCTAGAATTCAATAGAGCCATACGGAGAGGTCCCTTTGTGGAAGACGTACAAATGTCAACTCCTTAGAAACGAACTCGAAGTGTTTATTTTCTTTCAACCTGTTGTAATAAATTTGTAAAATGTAAAAAGTGTTTGTTTTTTGTCAGACTATCGTATCTTTTTCTTGTGTGTCGAATAGTGCAAGCTTTCCGTGTCTAGCAGTCAGTCAGTCAAGTCTGTCAGGCGCCAATATCTACTATTTTACTGAACATTTTCTGCACATAACATAAAATATAATACAGTCCTTGTTCTGTCCTCCTTTACTCTCTTTTTTTCCTTCCTTCCGTCCTTCCTTCCTCGTAAGTTTCTCCTCCGGCCGTGTACGCTGCCGTGTGTGTGTGTGTGTGTGTATTCAGGTCGTGTTCTTTGTGTTCTTCGTGTTCTCCAGAGTCTGTTATTTGTAGGTGGGTGTTCCTGAGGGAGAGATCGACCGTGTTGTTGTGTTATATTCCTCCGCCTCATTACCTCTTCTCAAAGACATCCTAGGTTTGGTTTTCTTGTTGCTTTTTAATTTGTATATTCCTTTGTAATTATATAAATTTTTATGGCGTTTATATTTAATACTTTTATGTGTATATATTTCGTGTTTGTGATACTCCTGTGGATTAATATTACTTAAATAATCCCTTAGTTTTCGTTATTTTCGCCTTTCAATTATACTTTAGACTCGAACTCAGTGCATTTGCCGAAATTCACACGCATCATCTTGACCAACAGTGCGTAATAAGAGAGAGAGAGAGAGAGAGAGAGAGAGAGAGAGAGAGAGAGAGAGAGAGAGAATAATATAAGCGTGGCCCCAGTCGTACCAGATCGTATACAGAATTCTCTATTGCCTGGAAATTATTGGTAGGTCGCTTCCCTCCTCGTCCTCCTTACTATGTATGTATGTATGTATGCTTCCTGACTTTTCACTCTTTCTCCCTTCCTTCCCTACTTGCCTTCTAACTTTCTTTTGCTTCCTAGCCTTCTAACTTTCTCTCTCCCTTCCTAGCTTTTTAACATTCTCTCTCTCTCTCTCTCAACCTTCTTTCCAGCATCCTAATTTTTCTCTCTTCCCCCTTCCTTCCTTCCTTCCCAGCCTCCTTACTTCCTTCCCAGCCTCCTCCTAATTTTCCCTCCCCCCTCCTAATTTTCCCTCCCCCCTCCCTTCCTCCTGATTTTCCTATACGGGGCCTCCCATACCTAATACTAGTCCAGTGTGATCGAAGATGTGGAACCACCGTCTCTCTCCTACCATATCTATTCTCTCACAATTTATGGCCAGATTAGATGTTTTCTAATTTTTTTCTGTGTCTCTGTTGTATCGTGTTTGTATGAATTCTTTTACTACGTATTTTCTTTTACGTATTTTCTTTTAGCTTTATATTTTTTGTTTAGCTTCTGGTATTTTTTTTCTTGTAATGTTTTATCTTCTCGTTTGTAAGGTTATATTATATTGTAATTTTTTTTTATGTTGTGTAATGTTATTTTTTCGTGACGCTTATGCTAACCACCTTCCTTTTTTTCTTGTTTATTTTCTATTGTCGTACACGTGCTGCTGAGTTAGTCACGTTTTGGCCAGTTTTTTTTTTTATGAAAGTTACTTGTCTGTTTTCCATGCCATCGATACGTTTATACCAGTAAACTACAATATTAGGATTAAGTTACATTGCTTTACGAGTACCAGTTCCTAGTCATTAGATAATATATTTTCATCGTGTATTATTTCAACTGAATGAGTGTACTTGTACTTGGAAAAGAATGGGTAACGAGTATTCCTAGGTGAGTAATTGTCTTTGAAAGAGAGTGAGTTGCGAGTATATCTGAGTGAGTAATAAGTGTCTTGGAGAGAGAGTGAGTTGGAAGAATAATATTTGAGAGGGTGAGTTGCGAGTATATCAGAGTAAGTGTCTTTGAGAGAGTGAGTGAGTTGTGAGTATATCTGAGTGAATAAGTGTCTTTGAGAGTGAGTGAGTGAGTTGCGAGTATACTGTCTGAGTGAATAAGTGTCTTTGAGAGTGAGTGAGTGAGTTGTGAGTATATTTGAGTAAGTGTCTTTGAGAGAGTGGAGTGAGTTGTGAGTATACTATGTGAGTGTATGAGAGTGAGTGAGTTGCTAGTATACTATGTGAGTGTATGAGGTGTAAAGAGGAAGACAGGACGTTCCAGATACTTGCCTTGCTCAAATGGCGAGGACTGCAAGGGATGGATGGCCTGTAGGAGGGAGGAGGCATTTGACCCTTTACAACCCTTCCTTACACACACACACACACACACACACACACACACACACACACACTTGTGATACATTAGAGCGGCTTGAATCTTCCAAAGTATAGATATTAGGTGCAGCAACAGCGAGGTCATATAGCGCCAGAAAAAAAAGGTGATAGAGAAGTGAGACAGCAAGCAGGAAGGAAATAGAAAGAAAAGAGGGTGCTCAGGAGATGGTGGGTGAGTGAGTGGGTGTGTCGCATTCTATATTTATACTGTCCTCTCCCCTCCATACCTATTTTTTCACTCTCCCTTTTCATAACTTACCTCTCTCCGCCTCCCCATTCCTTGATATCCGGTTGGTACTTCTCTTACTCCTCTTTTCTTCTCTCCTTCGTTTTGTTGTGATGTGTTGGGGAGGAGAAGGGTCCATATTATGCTCCTGTCCAAATTATATCACGTCTTCTTCCTTCTATATAGGCATTTTTATCTGTTTCCACCTCTTCCTATATATTCCTCTTTTTCCCCTGTCTCTCCCTTTCTCTCGTGTCTCCCTTTTCTCTCTGCTGTGTTGTGCTTGAGAAAACGTGGGTGTGTTTCCTGCTATTTATATCCTATCCTATTCTCTCCCCTCCATACCTAGTTTTATCTCCCTCCTTTTAGCTCACTTCCCCCCCTCCCCCCTCCCAACTCTTATCTCCCTCACCATTCCTTCCCCTTTCCTCCTTCCCTCTCCTTCCACTCTAATACGGAAATGTTTTTACTTTTTTCCTTCTAATCCTCTTATTGCCTCTCCTTCCTTTCCTTCTTTTATCACCGTCATCACCCCGCATTTATTGTTTTGCTTCCCTTCTCATGCTCCCTTTTACTTTGTTTTTCTCCCTGCATGTACATTTCCATACTATTTATTACTCTTCCTCTCCCCCCCAAAAAAAATCTTCCTTACCTTCCCTCTTCATCCCTCACTTTCCCTCTGTCTCAGTTTCTTCGTGTTTGTCCTCAGTTTTCTTAATTTTCTTCATTACATTTCAATATTTTTTACTCACATATTCACATCAATTTAATCACTCAACATGCTTAATAAAAATACATAAAAACAAACAAACAAACCTCAGTTGATGCCAGTGAGTTGAAATAACAGAATGACGTCTACAATTCTATCAAACCTCAATCCATGCAAGGCCGCTTCGAACCTCATTGCTTTGCCTCGAACCTCATTATTATTATCGTGTGTCGTGGTGGTGGTGGTGGTGGTGGGTGGACAAGACTGCAGATATGGGTTGAATTCACGGTCCTCTTGTTGTTGTTGTTAGTGGGTGGGGTTCGAGTCCGGCTTGGGTTAGGGTTTTGTACAATATTATGTCCGTTCTATATTGTTTTCATTCCTGCCAACATTCCACCAATTCTTCCCTCGCCCCTCCCTCCTCCTCCCCCTCCTCTTCCCCCTCCCCCTCCCCCATCCATCTCATTTCTCTCCCCCTATCCCCCTCCTTCCCCGCCCTCCCACATCCTCTCCCCCTCCTCCTTCCATGGATTCTGTCTGTACATTCCATTCTCAATCTCCCACATAGCCTACTTGTTTGCTGCTCTATGTTATCCTTCTCTTCTCTTCCCCCTTTTCTTCTCTTCTCTTCCCCCTTTCCTCCTCTTCTCTTCCCCCTTTCCTTCTCTTCTCTTCTCCCTTTCCTTCTTTTCTCTTCCCCCTTTCCTTCTCTTCCCCATTTCCTCCTCTTCTCTTCCCCCTTTCCTCCTCTTCTCCTCCCCGTTTCCTCCTCTTCTCTTCCCCCTTTCCTCCCTCTTCTACCCCCTTTCCTTCTCTTCTCTTCCCCCATTCCTCCCTCTTCTTCCCCCTTTCCTCCTCTTCTCTTCCCCCTTTCCTCCCTCTTTGTCTCCTTGCATGCTCCCCTTTTCTATACATCTCATTCATCCACACTTTAATTTATCTCCCCTACCATTCATGTGTGTGTATCTCTATCACCTATACTCTTCCTTTATTCCTATCTCTTTCTCTTAATCTATCACCTATATACTCTTCCTTTATTACCATCTCTTTCTCTTAATCTATCACCTATATACTCTTCCTTTATTACCATCTCTTTCTCTTAATCTATCACCTATGTACTCTTCCTTTATTCACATCTCTTTCTCTTAATCTATCACCTATATACTCTTCCTTTATTACCATCTCTTTCTCTTAATCTATCACCTATATACTCTTCCTTTATTACCATCTCTTTCTCTTAATTAATCGGACACCTGCTCTTTCTTGTTTTCCACCTTTATCTATCTGTCACACTTTATCAACTGTTATCTTATTTAAATTATGTTTACAACCCGTTTAAGTAGATATCTATAATTATGTACTTTAATCGGTATGTGTAATATATATAATCTTGCAGACAAGTTATAATTTTTCTATCATTGGACAGTATTTGTTTATCCTATATATCTTATCTTATAAATTACTGTCTTATCTGTTGCCTACGTGTTTGTCGCTTCATGGGTGATATGATTCGTTCCTCCTCACACTCATCAATCTTGTCTTCCTCACTCATTCCAATCGTTCGTGTCCTTCTTCCCCTCCTTTTCCATTATCCCCTCTTCGATCCCTTCTTCCCTCCCCATTCTCCTCTTCCCTTCCTCATCCCTCCCTTCTCCACTCTCACTTCCCATTCTCCTCCATTCCCTTCTCCTTCCTTCCCCATTCTTCTCCCTTCCCCTTTCCCCCCTTCCTCACTCCTCTTTCTCCCTCCCTCACCTCTTACCCTTCCTCTCCTCCTCTTCCCTCTCCTCCTCTTCCCTCTCCTCCCTTCTCTTCCTTCCATCTGTGTGTGCCCTGTCTTCGTTTTCATCACGCTTCCCAATCTGTCTCTCACTCTCCTCTTTACTTACTTATTCTTGTCGTCTTGCCAATATATACACTTCCTCCTCCTCTTTCCCTCTTCACAATTATTCCTTGCGTCGCCATGCAGTTCTCTCCCTCCCTCCATCTCCATCTCTCCATCTCTCGCTTTTCCCTACAGTGACTTTTTTTCAAGCCTATTATAGAAATGGTCGGTGAATAGGAAACTGCTGATTTGTTTGGGGAATAGAAGACGATAATTATAGGCTAATAATACTATTGCCAGTTAGACGCAAAGGTATTTCCCCCAATTATTATGATGTCTCAAACTTTAAGAAAATTGGAGGGTAGCGAGTCCTTCAAACATTGCTACGAAACACCACTTGTATGGAAGGAGCATGTTTCGTGGTATAGGCCTACCTACTCAAGTGGAATCAGAAGCCTCCAATTTTCATACAGGATCACAGAGTCCTTAATCAAAGAATAGAGTGTATTCATAGATAATGTCTGTGTGTATGTATGTGTGTGTGTGTGTCTTACGGTATAATGGGACTCATTCAGACTCCGTATCCTGAGTGATGGATGGCCTTGAAAATGTCCTTCCTTCCTTCCTGCCTTCATTCTTTCCTCCCATCATTCCTTCCTTCCTGCCTTCCTGCCTTCATTCCTTCCTCCCGTCCTTCCTTCTAGCCTTCATTCCTTCCTGCCTTCCATCCTTTCTTCCTGCCTTCCATCCTTTCTTCCTGCCTTCTTTCCTGCCTTCATTCCTTTCTTCCATCCTTCCTTCATGTCCTTCCTTCCTCTTCCATTTTTCATGCAATTTGTGTTCCGCATTTCCTCGCTTTTACTCAATTTTCCGGTCATATATATATTTTTTCTTTCCTTCATTTTTCCTTTGGCACCCTTTCCTCCTCCACATTTTCGTTCATGCCTGTATTCATTCTCTCATTTTTTTCACCGATTTTGTTCATCTTTATTCCTTTTCATTCCATGTCTCTTCTCCACTCTTCCTACCTTCTCTCTCCACTCTTCCTACATTCTCTCTCCACTCTTCCTTCCTACCTTCTCTCTCCACTCTTCCTTCCTACCTTCTCTCTCCACTCTTCCTTCCTACCTTCTCTCTCCACTCTTCCTACCTTCTCTCTCCACTCTTCCTACCTTCTCTCTCCACTCTTCCTACCTTCTCTCTCCACTCATCCTACCTTCTCTCTCCACTCTTCCTCCCTTCCTGTTCCTCCCGGGGGATTGGTAACTGTCTGTGTGTGTCTGTGTGTGTGTGTGTCAGCAAGGCTCTCTCTGCCTATTACACAGCAAGGTTGAGGTTTTACACATGGCTGAACCTCAACGTTGGTCATTATATACATCTAGGAAAAATATCTTACTCTCTTGTGTTTTTGTTTTCTTTTATCCAGTACGGTATCCCAGACTCTGAAAATATATAACACAAGAACTGAAACTTATTGGTGTGTTTGCTCTTATAGCCTTCGTACCGTATACCTTCCAGAAACAGCAGCAGCATCGCTATTAATATTTACGTGCCCCGTGCAGATGCTGGTTGGTTGGCCGGCCATGTTGGAATTTCTTGGAGCGTCATAGAAAACGTGGATGCCTGCAGTGTTGTGAGGCAGGACTCAGACAGACAGTTGTGCCTCAGACTTCGTGACGGAAGGACGTGCCGGTATGTGAGCTTCGCCGCCGACTGCTCATATCGTCTATTATTATTATTATTATTTTTTTTTTTTTGGGGGGGGCAACCTCGCGATAAGATTTCCCGCCGCCGGTAACGAGTGGTTGTGACTGTATAGGTGTGATTTGTGATGACCAAGAAACGAGGTCTTACACCAATACTACTAGACTTAATACAACAATACAGTACAGAAGAGTGTGGTGATGGTGTGATAATGTGATCGTGGTTTGATATGCAACAACACTGACAAGGCTGGCGTGGGTTGCGTCACTGCAGTCTGTGTGTGTGTGTGTGTGTGTGTGTGTGTGTGAGTCAGAGTGCCATGGTCTAAAAAAATGTTTACCAGTTAATCTATTAATGTCGTGAATGGAAAAGTCAACACAGGGTGTGGGTAGTGGTGATGATAGTGTGTGGTGATGGTGGTGGCTAGAGAAATGGGGCTGAAGTCGGTGAAATGTGGTGGTGGTAGTGGTGATGTTGGTGATTGTGATGGTGATGATAGAATAGGTTATAATAGTGATGAATTGTAGTTATTGGTGAGGGTAATTGTGTGTAAAAGGGGATTGTTGTGGTTGTAATTATTGTGGTAGTGGTGTGTGTGTGTGTGTGGTTGGTGATGATAAAGGCAGGATAGCAGTGGTAGCAGACGGTAGTGTGTGTGTGTGTGTGTGTGTGTGTGTGTGTGTGTGTGTGTGTGTGTGTGTGTGTGTGTGTGCCAGATGGATTGCTGACGCCACCGAAAAAGTAAACAAACAGGAGTCATCTTGAGCAGATCCTGGTGGGGGGGAGAGTGGAGGCTGTGTGTGTGTATGTGTGTGTGTGTGAAAGAGAGAGAGAGAGATTGAGAGAGAGAGAGAGAGAGAGAGTTAAAAGGTTAGAAGAAGGGGAAGGTGAGGGTCAGACGAGAGAGGGGGAGAAAGAAAAACCTAGAAATAATGGAAAAAGGGTAAGTAGAGTAGTAAGAGGAAGAGTGGAAAGGAAATGAGAGTATACAGATAGAAGGGAGAGGGAGAGTGGGAGATAAAATTAGGGAGAGGGTTTGTCTGTCATTTTGCTGACATTAAGCTTCCCCTTTCCTTACCCCATCCCTCGTCCCTTCCTCCTCTCCTCCCTCGTCCCTTCCTCCTCCTCTCCTCCCTCGTCCATTCCTCCTCCTCTCCTCCCTCGTCCATTCCTCCTCTCCTCCCCCATCCCTACTCCTCTCCTCCCTCGTCCATTCCTCCTCTCCTCCCCCATCCCTACTCCTCTCCTCCCTCGTCCCTTCCTCCTCTCCTCCCTCGTCCCTTCCTCCTCTCCTCCCTCGTCCCTTCCTCATTCATCACATTATTCCTGACATTTACCTTCCGTCGTGTCTGGTCTGCATTTAGTTTTATACAGATGTTGTTTATCGATCTCACGTTGCCTTCGTTTTATTCAAGATTGATCATAACTAACCCTAGCTCCACAGACCTATATACTGTACTAAAACCCCCACCACAATCCTTATACCCACTACACGAAGAGTATAGAGAATCCAGTCGCCTTGATATTTCACTAAAGTCATGGATTCTTAATTAAGGGAAGAAGAGAGGATTTTTTTTTTTTTTTTTTTTTTTTTAGGGGGGGGGCAGTCATTTGTATGCTTGTGTGTATTGTATAGAGATAGATAGATACATATTATCATTCCCTTCAGTGCTGTAAAGTTTTGAGTAAGGTAGCTATATATCTCTCTTGGCTTAAAACGTATAAAGAGTATTTATCTAATATCATAATATGTTGGTCATGGCTACTTCTATTCCAGTTGTGTTCTGATAATTTTTTTTTAAATATATATATAATTTTCTTTGCACCCAGAGAAAAATAAAAGGGTCGTTGTTTTGCTCTCTTGTTACGATCTAATGTTGAAAACCAGAATGTTGTTGTTGTTTAATTACTGTCAGGTGTGTTGTCATCATGGTTCTTATTGCTTCGTCAGATTGCTGTTACTTTTATATTGCTTTGCCAGATTGTCATTTTATTGTTATTTCTCTGAATCTCATATATTTATTACATTGTTATGCTCTTCTTTCTTTATTTAATACAATGTTATGGTGTTATTTTTCTGTCAGGTCCGTTGTTCTGGTGTTATCACTTTGTCAGAGAGAGAGAGAGAGAGAGAGAGAGAGAGAGAGAGAACAACAACAACAAGAAAGATACAGGCGATGTAAAAGTCAAGTGACGTCATGATATATTTGTATGTATCGTATTCCTCCAAACTAGGCCAGGAAACAAATGCCCTCAGTGGTACTATAAAAGGGGATCTGTTTCATGGCATGGTTTGGAGGAATGAGACTCCTTTCCAATTTACCAACACCTCCTCTTAAGTTACATTAGCATATAGCCTTGAGTCCGGATGTTGAGTCACGGCTATACTCATGAAGTGTCACGTCTACATCAGCCTATTATACATGTGTGTGTATGTGTGTGTGTGTAATCCAGGACAGACCAGCTTATACGTGTGTGTGTGTGTGTGTGTTTGTGTGTAATGCAGGACAGACCCGCTAATTATACGTGTGTGTATGTGTGTGTGTGTGTGTGTGTGTGTAATACAGGACAGGTTGTGTTGTTAATAACGTGTGACTTTTTCAATCCTGTTCTTAAGAGGCTACTTGTTCTAGTCTGGCTGGTATTATGAAGGAAAGTTTCAGCATTGTGGGGTGGGAGGGAGGGGAGGTGGATGAGGTTAGTAGGTCAATTGCAATGATTATTTATTATTATATGTTTTGAATTTGAGTGAGTCAGTATCAGTAACCCCATTCAAGTATTTGTTTGTTTATTAATGTATCGACCACTTGTAGGGAATGAATAATAAGGAACCATGATTGTGATGTAGTCAGAAAATTGGAGGTAAATGAGTACTTCAAATATTGCTACGAAACATCATCTATATAGAAGGAGCGTGTTTCGTGGCATATAAATAAGAGGAATCGGAAGCCTCCTAATTTCATACACGATCACAGGGTCCTTAATGTTACTAGTACCATATCATTACGGTATACAACAACCCCTATATAAAATACGGTATAGGATGTTAGATTGGTATGGTGTAGGGCAGGAGAAGTGAGACAGTGAGAGACAGATAGTGCATTATCTCTCGTGTAGAACAGTGGGTGGTGGTGTAGGCCAAGGGGAGAGTACATGGTGAAGGTAGTGGTGTGATGAGGAAGGCGGTGAATGTGTGGAGTGGTGTGGTGATGAGGAAGATGGTAAAGGTAGTGGTGTGGTGATGAGAAAGGTGGTGAATGTGTGTGGTGTGGTGTGGTGATGAGGAAGATGGTGAATGTGTGTGGAGTGGTGTGGTGATGAGGAAGATGGTGAATGTGTGTGGAGTGGTGTGGTGATGAGGAAGGCGGTGAATGTGTGTGTGAGGCAATATATGAGTAATCTGTTTTGTGAATATACCAACGTGACAATTTTACACGTATGAAGAAGGAACCATAATATTTACTCGATTCTTCGTCCTGAGACTAAGGAAACTGAATCCTTCCATATGGAACTATAGCACGATCTGTATTATAGCCGAATTTAGAGGACTAGGCTACGTAGGTTCCAATTTGTCCACAAAAGGTTACTTAACTACCCATATGGTGCCCGTGTTGCTGTGGGAGAATTTGAGGCTACTACTGATTCCTCCAAACTTCCCCAAGAAACACAATAATTACCTCAGGATTTCCTAAAGGTCGCTCGTTTCCTGGCATATGTTTGGAGAAATCTTTTACTTTCAGTCAAATTACAGGCTATATTCCAGTTGGTGTTGGTTGACCTATTTATAGTACTGTTCCCTGAGGTCAACTACTCGTCTCGTCTGGCACATACATACATTCTCTTGACCTCTCGTGCCGCTTTACCCTTTAACTCACACTCTGTACTCAGGTCAAAATCGATCTTGTCTTCTGTGTTTTTATATGTAGCTTTCTGTTATTGTTTTTGCTTTTGTTCACTTTCGTTCACTCTTATTTATTCGCTAGCCTCATTTCTCCAATAAGTTATAGTCTTGCCCTTCACTCCCCTTGTGTTTCGTGTTTTATCTCCTCCCTTCTCTCCTTTCCTTCCAATCATACATACCCTATCCTCTCAGTTCTCCCTTCCTCTCCCTTCCTCTCGTATTTCGTGGCTATAATATTACCTCCTCTCTACTTTCGTCTCCTCTTTCCACCCAATCATAATATTCCCTCTCTTCCCTTCTATTCTTCTCGTATTTTGTGCATTATCTTTCTCTCTTTCCATTCCCCTTTCCTCTCGACCTTTCACCCTCGCTTCCACCCTGTTATCTTCTCTCCTCTCTTCCTAGTTTGCCCAGTGAAGAAAGAAATTTACTTAAAAAAATAAAAAGACATGCACCATCCATCAAAGTTTTCCTCTCAGTCCAAAGTTTCTTGATATTGGCGTGAACTAAATTAAACCTGACTGGTGCACGTTTCTTATCTATCTTCTGGAGTGAGTGGAAACAGTTCATCATAAAGGTGTCCGAATTTTGAGTGACGGTCAGGAAATGCATATTGATCTATACGTAAGCTAACCTGTCTCCTCGCTTCAGCCCGTCCCATCACCTCCGTTCAGCCCCCTCTTCCATGCCTGTCTTCTCTGTTACCTTCCATGTCTCCTATTAATCCTCATACTATCTCCTCCCTTCTACTCGCCCCCCACCGTCCCTTCTACTCTCCCTATCTCCGTCCCTTCCACTTGCTCCCCCCGTTCCTTCCACTCTCCCTATCTCCGTCCCTTCCACTCTTTCACCCCGTCCCTTCCACTCTCTCATCCCGTCCCTTCCACTTCTTCATTGGTGCCACCAGTGCCGTCATCACCACTTTATGTGCCTCGCCTCAGACCCTCACTAATAATAGAGGAGTCAGGTAGGCTATATAGGCTGGGAGGCGTGTGTGTGTGTGTTGGGATGATATAGTGTTGATGTAATTGATGGTAATAAATTGTCATCTTTCACTTTTCGATTTCACTTCTGTTCATTCTTTAATGCTGCGGATCTTCCTCGAGTTATTGTTGCCAAACCTATATTATATTTAACGAGCCCCTTCCGGACGCATGACGCATATCAAATTTAAGGGTCGAATTAATATCTTTAGACTACAATTATCACCCTTCTACCCTGCTTCAATCTCTTATCTGTTGGGCATGGTTGGAAGTTTAATATTATTGTTGTTGAAGTTCCTCAAGCTGTCTGGCCGAGCAGTCCCGTTATATTATTGTTTTTATATCTAGAATCTTAAATAGACATGTCTTAAAAGAGATTAGCGTTTGAATATAAGTTTAAAAGGTGTTGGTTTGGCCACAGGTGGTGGTCGGTTTGGTAAGTACAGGTTTTGCAAGGGAAGGTGTGTGTGTGTGTGTGTGTGTGTGTGTGTGTGTGTGTGTGTGTGTGTGTGTGTGTGTGTGTGTGTGAAGGGATGAATGATGGTGAGGATGAGCAAAGGTATGCATGTATGTGGGTGGGTGTGGGTGTGGTTATGGAAGATGAGTGGAGGGGGTTGGTAGTGGAGGCTGAACACTAGAGTATAGGGCGGAAGTGGAAGTGTATAGGCTATGGGGAGAAAAGAGGTGGTTACGTTAGGTAGTGGGTGGAGAGAGAGAGAGAGAGGGAGACCTTGTTCTCTTCCTTCTCTATTGCATTCCACATCACCACCAACTCCCCTTCCTTCCTCTACGTCACTAACACAACCACAACTGCTACTAGTAAAGAACAGTTCTCTATTACTCCACTCTACTCCATTCCACTCCACCCTACCCTTGAACTACTTCTCTTTCCTTTCAACTCTGGTCACCTCCTACAAATTGATGAAAAACGGATATGATTTGATAATGAATAGTATAATGGTTAACGCAGTGTATTTTTAATTTGCTATCTGGGGCTTTGGTATACAGGGAATGCCATAAGAGTGATTTTAGTGCCCATGCAGGATTCCTTTTTTCCATGATATAAACAGAGTGATAGCCTAATGGTTTGTTGGGTTAAGTCATCAATCATTCATTCTTAATCACGTGCAGTAATAACAACAGTGTCGCTTGGTGTCGTATCCATACACTTAGGCTACATAATTATAAAGCTTGAAGGAAAATTATACAAGGTGTTCATATATTAAAAGTGTTAATATATTTATGAACACCCTGTACTGTGTAGTGTATATTGGTGATTACTATTTACGATGCGTTTCTATAGTCGAGACCGAAACTTATTGAGGGAATATTGTGCCTAACCTACCCAGATTCCGGTGCTGTATTTAATTTGTCGGTTTTTGTATTTGGTATTTTTTTAAGTACATGAGAGAGAGAGAGAGAGAGAGAGAGAGAGAGAGAGAGAGAGAGAGAGAGAGAGAGAGAGAGAGAGAGAGAGAGAGTGA
Organism: Petrolisthes manimaculis; assembly: GCA_034508575.1. Classification (NCBI taxonomy): domain Eukaryota; kingdom Metazoa; phylum Arthropoda; class Malacostraca; order Decapoda; family Porcellanidae; genus Petrolisthes; species Petrolisthes manimaculis. Next base: position 52,329 of record JAWZYT010002701.1, read on the forward strand.
GTGATTGTTACATTGTGTGAGATTCTGTGTGTGGTTTACAAATGTTCAAGATCGTGTGTGTGTGTGTGTGTGTGTGTGTGAGCTTCAAGACGTGAGTCAGAACAGAGTTATGCGGTGGAGTGAGTGGAAGTGAAGGGAAAACACACACACACACACACACACACACACACACACACACACACACACACACACACACACACACAGAAAGCCACAAATGGTACAACTATCTCCAACGCTCTCACTAACAAATGTGGACATGCATAACAGTATAGACCGTATAATATTATATATTTTTTAATGTACCGGTATATGAACTGTACATGATTATCTATATTTCACCAAACTTATTCTTATCGCCATTCTCTTTTTCCAGTCTAGCCTATCTGTGTATAATTATGTGCCTGTCTATCCATGAATCTATCTATCCATCAATCTGTCTACCTGTGTGTCAGTATATATATGTAATTTACGGTACATTAATAGTAGAGTAAAAAAAAGGCATGTACCGTATGTCTAATTCACGACACAGTATGAACTGAATTTATGAGGTAACTAACAGACCGAAGACGCAACAGGAGTTTTGGTGATAACATTTACAAGACAATAATATTTTCACCTGATGTGTTCTTCACTTCTCTTTTTCCTTAATTCTTATTTCCCTCACTTCCTCTCCACCTCTTGACCTCATTCTTAACTTTTATTTAACTTCACCTCCACCTCTCCCTCTCCTTAACTCTTATTTCACTACCTCTCCACCTCTCCTTCTCCTTTTTAACTTTTATTTCACTTCACCTCCACCTCTCCTCTTTCATAACTCTTATTTCATTACCTCAAAACCTCTCCTTTTCCTTTATCTCCTTTATCTATATCTCTTATATCACTGCCATTACACACGGTATGTTGTCATATTGTTGTCTTTCCACTGTTCCCGACCCTCTCTCTCTCTCTCTGTGCACGTCCCCGTCTGGCCGCTGTCTGTGTCGTCACTATTAACTGGTTATACACACGTTTGCTTTCTCTCATCTCTGTTCCGTCTTCCCCTTCCCCTGTTCTCTCTCTCTCTCTCTCTCTCTCTCTCTCTCTCTCTCTCTCTCTCTCTCTCTCTCTCTCTCTCTCTCTCTCTCTCTCTCTCTCTCATCCATTCATTATTTTTATACTTTCTCCTGTCGTCTTTTTTATTTCTTGTGTTTATCATGTAGGCTGCTTTTCCTTTGGTCTTTATTTTATTTTACGGTATATGTTTCTTGTCCAGTCAGCAATGTTACTTGCACTTTTCGTTGACTTGTTGCAGGTACTTTCTCCTTCACTGCCATTCTAATCCACCTCCACCTCCTCCTCCTCCACCCCCTTCTCACTTGTTCCTTACTTACTTATTAGTCCCTTTCTCTCTCTGCTCCATTCGTATTGTTCATTCTTCCTTTTTTCTCATGCACCCTCTTCGACTCCGTCCTCTAGTACTCCTCTTTATTCATTACTTTATTATTATCCTGTATTATTATTATTATTTAATGGAATGTATTATAAGGGAAGAACTTTTTTTTAGGTACCGGTACCGTACTATATTTGCATGGATATACTGATTCCTCCAAACTACCTCAGGAAACAAAACCAGGTATTCCCCTTAAATGACTATAAAGGTGACCAGACATTTTGTAACTAGGCCTATATAGTGGTGATTCTTCGTAAAGGTGACCAGACATTGTGTAACTAGGCCTATATAGTGGTGATTCTTCGTAAAGGTGATCAGGCATTGTGTAACTAGGCCTATATAGTGGTGATTCTTTGTAAAGGTGACCAGACATTGTGTAACTAGGCCTATATAGTGGTGATTCTTCGTAAAGGTGACGAGACATTGTGTAACTAGGCCTATATAGTGGTTAGTCTTCGTAAAGGTGACCAGACATTGTGTAACTACTATAACTATAGGTCTATATAATGGTGGTGTTTCTTCGCACCTTCCAAACACCAGCTGGTTCAACACCCTGAGGAGAGGTGGTGTGGTGTGTTGTGGTGTGTTGTCACGGTCGGTCTGTTTTGATGATGACTGTGACGGCTGTTAATCCCTAAAGAGTATCAGATGCTGGGGAATGACGCCTATAAATTCTTACCTGGTTCTGTCTTTCACCTCAGCGAGCGTTCAAGGACCATAACATAAAAAAAAAGATTATAACAAAGCTGAATAAAACTTTGCCCTATTATATTACGTTAACAAAATGTAGAGATATTTTACAGTACATAGTAAATTTTCTGAAATATTTTGTCTTCATCTGAAATAAGTTATAAATTTATCTATTATATTATATTAACAAAATGTAGAGATACTTTACAGTACATAGTAAATTTTCTGAAAATATTTTGTCTTCATTTGAAATAAGTCATAATTTTTTCACCGAAATGAGTTAGGTAAGTGGGTCATTGAGAGAGACTTAGAGAGGATTTGGGTCAAGTGGAGTGTTTGGTCTTGATTGGTGGAGGAGAGGGATTATAGTCTTTTGTGTGTGTGTGTTTTATGTGTGTGTGTGAGTGTGTGTGTGTGTGTGTGTGTGTTGCCATATTTTTCTGTGTATTTTTTATATTGTATGTTGCTGTGTTGTGTTTTGTTGTATTGTTTATGTCTGTGCTTTCATTGTGTAGTTTGTAGTTTTGTGTTGTATATCCAGGGGTTACGTACG
>JAWZYT010002701.1:60000-210758 GCA_034508575.1 Petrolisthes manimaculis
CCCTCCTTCCCTCATGTAAAACTAAAGAAGATTTTTCTAGATAGCCTACATACACTCATACAGCCCAATCTAAGTACTGTATAATATTATGTACTGTATGTATGTACGGTATATACGTGCATGTGTATGATTGTATGTATGTATCTATTGCATGTATATATGTATGTAAGATGTACAGTATGTATGTACTCGTATGTATGTATGTAAGATTACGGTACATGTACAGTATGTATGTACTCGTCTGTATGTATGTATTATGTACTCGTATATATATATATATATATATATATATATATATATATATCCCTCCCATGTCTCCGTCTCGCCCTGAATCATATATTGGGGGACACAGAGGTCAGTAGACTATGAGATGCTATTGAGACAGGCATTATTGTCGTCTCCCTCACCTCACCTCACCCACCACGGCTATATTCACATTCCATTCCATATCGGGGAATTTGGACCAACTATTTCCATAAGCATCTCATAAATGGTGGTGACGTCACAATTTCACCCCCCCTCCCTTTAAATAAACTTAGGGTTATAGATACAAGAATAAATATCGAATCTCAAGCTTTATTATTATTATTATTATTATTATTATTATTATTATTATTATTATTATTACAGGTATATTTTTATTATTATGATTATTTTTATATTTTATTTTACCAGTTTCAAGAATGTCAGAAGCGATATGATGCTCCTAAGAAAAAGCGAACTTTCCTTGTTATCTCTCAAAAATCTTCTCGGTACTAACTTATTTTTATCGTAGCCATATAATTATACCGGTAATTAATTTGTAACACGTTATATTTTATTTATTGTTTTTTTATTACCTTCATTTGTAACAGGTTATATTTGGTTTATTGTTTTTATTGCCTTTAATTGTAACACGTTATATTTTATTTTTTGTATAATATTCCCTTCTTTTGATATAACTTATTTATTTATTATCTCTTATCAGCTCACCCACCTTACTTTAAATTAGAATATTATATGATAACTGAGCTGGTCTGTTTTGGGTTATCTTGATTTAATAGGTTTCAGATACGACATGGATTACTGTCTTGTGTGTCGTGATAAAGCTTATTTTTATGTGGTGTGTAAATGAATGATGTCGTGTTGTTATGTCCTACTGAAAGGTCTTATCAACATCCTTATCCTTTCTTTTCATGTTTTTTCCCTTCCTCTTCTCCTTTCTTTCCCCTTCCTCTTCATATTTCTTCCCTTCCTCATTACCTTTCTTCCCTTTCATCCATCTTCACTTTCCCTCCCTCCCTCCCATCCATGCACCTTTTCCCTCCCTCCCTCCCATCCCCATCCACATCCATGCACCTACACTTTCCCTCCCTCCCTTCCTTCCTCCCTCCCATCCCCATCCAAGCAACCATTACAGTCTAGCACCATTTCATGACCCCGATGCCTTGCAAAGATAAGATAACACCGGCCAGTCATAACTGTATACGTAGGAGACTCGAGTGTGTATGTGCTTGCTGGAAGAAAGTGTGGAGAGAGTCACGTTTTGTGTGTGTCTCTGTGTGTATGTGTGTGTGTGTGAAAGTGTGTGTGTGTGTGTGTGTGTGTGTGTGAAAGTGTGTGTGTGTGTGTGTGTGTGTGTGTGTGTGTGTGTGTGGTGTGTGTGTGTGTGAAAGTAAAAGAGAATTAGTTTGGCATTTTAATGATGTGATTTTATTTTTATTTTTTTTATTATGTGCAATACTAATGAAATATAAAATGGCCAGTTGGTATTATATAAAAGTCGTTTGTGTGTGTGTGAGAGAGAGAGAGAGAGAGAGAGAGAGAGAGAGGAGAGAGAGAGAGAGAGAGAGAGAGAGAGAGAGAGAGAGAGAGAAATTGTTTACATGTTGTTTGTGTGTGGCTGTGTTTTTGGAGTTCATGTTATCTAGATTTTGTTTAGGCTGCGTGGAGTGAGGCTGTATGTACGTGCGGTTGTGTAGGTGTTGTGTCTGTGTGCATATATATTTTATGTGCGTGGGAGTGTTACGATGACGTCACCACCAACCAGGTTTGGCACTTCACTCCAGACGGGACACGCACAGATGCACGCACACTCTTTTACTGTACACATACTCACACACGTACACACACAATATATATAATGTACACGAAAGGACCTCACACACACACTCACATTACTTACATAAACACACACACACAGAAACACGCGTGAGTCTTGCACACATATAGTTACATAAAGACACATTAGAGATGCACGCAGGCGCACACACACACACACACACCACACACAGACACGTCATGCACACACAATACACACGCACTCACACCTGGACGGGGGAGCCACCAGTCGGCCGGGTCGATATGTAGGAGGCATGCGCATGGTGCCAGGGGGGAAGGGGAAGGGGAAGAGGAAGGGGAGGGAGGGGTGAAGAGGAGAAGAGAGGATAGGTGGAGAGGGGGTTGGGAAAGAGAGAGGGAAAGGGTAGAGGAGTGGGTGGGGTGAGAGAGGGAAGGGGTAGGAAAGAGGAATGGGATTAGTTTTTGAGGGAGAGAAGAGAGGGAAAAGAGAGAAAGCAGTTGGTGAAAGGAGGAGGGAGAGGAGTTGGAATAGGGAGAAAAGAGGAAAGAGAATGAGAGGGATAAATGGGAAGGAGAGGGAGGAGGAAGAGTGTGAATAGAGAGGAGGATAAAGTGGAAGATTTGGAGAGGGGAAAGGAGATGTAAGAATGGAAGGATAAAAGTGGAGAAGAAAGACGAGGAGAGTGAGACAAAGGTTGGTAAGGAATAAAAAGAAGAGAGAGAGAGAGAGAGAGAGAGAGAGAGAGAGAGAGAGAGAGAGAGAGGAGAGAGAGAGAAAGAGAAAGAGAAAGAGAGAGAGAGAGAGAGAGAGAGAGAGAGAGAGAGAGAGAGAGAGCTGCAGATGAACTGAGATGAAATAGAAGTTAAGTGAGAACAAACAGTGTATTGAATGGGTGGAGGAGGAGAATAGAGGAGATAGAAAAAAGGATAAAAGGGAACAAGAGAAGGAAGAGAAAAAGTGCGAGGAAAAAGGGCAAGAGAATAATAAATGACCGAAAAAGATTAAGATGGTGAGAACATAAGAAAATTAAGAGAAATAGAGGGAAATAGAAGAATGTAGTGTAGGAAAAAGAAGGGTAGAATAGTATATAAGGAGAGAGAAGAAGAAAAGAAGAGATGCTGAGAAGGAAAAGAAGAAGAAGAAGAAGAGATGCAGGGAAAGGGAAGAAACGGTGTAAGAAGGAGGAGGGGTAGGAGGAGAATGAGAGTTGTTTACCCAGAACAAACGGGGGTAATAGGAGAGAGAGAGAGAGAGAGAGAGAGAGAGAGAGAGAGAGAGAGAGAGAGAGAGAGAGAGAGAGAGAGAGAGAGAGAGAGAGAGAGAGAGAGAGAGAGAGAGAAAGAGAGAGAGAGCACACACTGTTGACAGATAACAAGAGAAGATAATTGAATTTCTTATTTTTAATCACAGTAAAAAGAAAATAAAACAATGAAACCTTTAATGAACCAGACTGACAACAGACAACAGAATAATTAGAACGAGGAAAGTGGTAACGTTGTCTCTAATAAAACATGTTGCATATACCGGTAGCCTATTATACAAAGGCAAACAATAGCAGATTATATTGAAAGTTGACATGTGAGGAGCGTTTATGCTAATTATAGAAAGGATAGAAAGTATAATTGTGAGTGGAATACGATTATAACTGTATGCCAATCCTAGAAGTGAAGGTAGTAATGATGTTGGTGGAAAGTCATGCCACTTAATGGATAAATAGCTGCTTTATTTTATCTCTGGCTCATATGAGACAGACAGACAGAGAGAGAGAGAGTGTCTACAAAATGTATGTACTCTTGGCTGCTGACTGTTATGTTTACCAAGGCCATGATCTTACTCTGACACACACACACACACACACACACACACACACACACACACACACACACACACACACACACACACACACACACACACACACACACATACACACATACACATACACACATACATAGGATATCAGATGTACACTCTAACCCTGAAGACCCCCTGACAGACCAACATCTGCACATAAAACCTGACAGACAGACGGACAGGACATTGTGACGGAGAGGAGGACGGAAGAGAGTGTGTGGGTGTGTGGGAGGGTGGAGATTGGCAGGACATGGGACAGTAGGACGAGAAGGAAGAGAATGAATAGGTGGGTGGATAGGCAATGACAACCAAACAACAGAAGGTGGGTGGGTGGATGATGGAGAAGGTGGATGGAGGGATGGTGGAGAGGGTGGATGGAGGGATGGTGGATAGGGTGGATGGAGGGATGGTGGAGAGGACATGCGGTAGCGAACGTAATTTGGGGACAGAAGAGAATAGAGTGCATGGGTGAGTTAAGACCGACATACATACAGCAGAACTGGAGGCTGGAAAACAATACAATGGGTGTGTGGGTGGAAGATGACAGGCCGACAACACGGTGGATGGGGACAGACTGGAACTGGTAGGGTGGGTTGTGGGTGGGTAGGTGAGTGAGGTTAAGATTGGCAGGGAACAGAAGTCACAGCTAGACGAAACAAGCAAGAGCAGCAGTCAAGTGTCCATCCATCACTTTATATATCCTGTTTATATGCCTCGGAGTGAACTTTGCCCATGACCCTGCTGATTTCTTGCTGACCTGTTCTGTCCTGTATTGCCCTTCCTTTTTGCTGAACTGTCCTGCCCTTCCTTCTTGCTGACCTGCCCTGCCCTTCCTTCTGTTTATGTTGTCTAACCCTCCTGATGGTTTTTACCCTCGTCGTATTTGTGTCACCACCTTCTTGGATCTCGTGTTTCCCTTTCGTACTCTCTCTCTCTCTCCTAGTCCAACCCCGCTTCGTACTCACTCACACACACATACATACATCAATGTCTCCATATTCGCTGATTGTTTTACACTTGGAATATTCTTGGATTTTTAAGTTTGGGTGATAGAACTCTTTAGCCTTATTATGACTACAGTGTTGTTCCTTTAAATGTGTTGTATGTAGGAATTATTGTTTACGAAGAATAAAGCTGAAAATTATGTAATATCTACGGTAATAACACGGTATTATTGCGCAGTATTTCGAGAATGACACCATTAAAATGTAATTATACTCATCTCTGTTATAATTACTATGCAACAATGGGTAGCAGGGGATGGCAGGGGAGGGGAGGATGGTCTGGTCTGTGAGGTGAAGCCATTGTTTGTACATTACTGTAACTGCGTGCAAGATGTGATAGTGAGTGTGTACATAGCCTACCTGTGACTGTGTTTGTCATACACTGCAGCTCATGTCAGTGTCAGTGCTGTTTGCTAATAAAATAATGTAAATAGGTAATAATAGTAGAATATTGAAATGGATGATAACTATAGGTACAATAAATCCTAATAAAATTAATGATAATGAAATTGCTGTGACAAAGGTCTGATAATCTAGCCAATATTAAATATTGAAAGTATATGTAATAATGTTTCAGTAAAATGTATATGTCTTTGTAGTTTTGTGTGTGTGTGTGTGTGTGTATGTGTGTATGTGTGTGCGGTCTGGGCCAACGATGGCAGCAGTGGTAGGGGGCTGTGGACCCCGGCAGACGGCAGTCACTACACCACCTCCCGCGCGGACATACATACCTCACATCCTGTACCCCTGCCTCACTCACACCACCAACACACTGTTTGTTTGTGTGTGCTTTATTATGTGTCTGTTTGTCAGTAGACCATCGGTACAGTAACGCAAAAACCTTTCTCGAGCCTACCAAAATATGGTTTGTGTGTATCTGTGCAGTGTTTGTGTTGGTTTGCCAGTGGGTTGCCCAGACAGACGTCGGCTTAGTCCAGTGCTTCATTTTGCCGAGTTGATTGAAATTGTGTTCGTGCTGGATCAATCGTATATAAATTTGAAAATACTCAAAGGATAAAATATTGAAATGGTAACTTCTGTACACGGAATTTTAATAGTTTTCACTTATTCTCGTCTGGTTTATTTAAGAGTAAACAATTGAAAATGAACAGTAGTAGAACAACGTGAAGAATAATTTATAGAAATATCAGTATGATGATAATAATAATAATGCACCATAGAACAATATGGAAAAAAAAAATCTTAACAATAACTGAGTGCAGAAGAGAATGAATCCAAAGTGTGGATCAAACGAAATGTCGTGTAGTGTGGAGTAGTACGGAGTGGAGTAGGGCAAGGGGGCGGGGAGTTGATTGACTGTGTTTTAGAAGTAGGTTGACTGATTGACTTCACGCACTGCTGCCCGTCATCACTTGGACTGACAACATAGGGAATTGATACATTGAAGGGTTAATCTACTTTTGTTACATTAGAACACCTTGATTCCTCCAAAGTTATGCTAGACAACCACAGGACCAGGTTAGCAATAATAATGGTGGCATGTATGTTGTTGCTTGGAATAGCTCGGAGGAATCAATTGCTCCAGATATGCCAAAACTGCATCATACTAACCCTTTAGTTAAGATCAATATACCTATTTGTTCATGTGTATAAGTGATGATTCCAAGCTTTTGATATCATGACTGGGAGTGAATTATTGAGACCATTAACTATATTTCACTGTATTGATTATTGACTGTATATTTCTTCAGTAAAGGAATGTATACCGGTAGCTCGTATATCATTCTGTACTACCTTGAACACTTTGATACTTTATATATAAGGTATATATTTAGTTTAGGGTACTGTCAAAGAAGATATACCATTTATTCAGTGTGTGGACGCAAGTGCAAGCATAGACTCGTTTGCTAAAAAAAATAAGATAAAAAATGATAAGAAAAAACACCGATTACACAACGAGAATCTTATCACGATGATTATTTTGACTGGTGATATTTTTTTGGGCTTCTGCCGGGTTACTGTCGCTATTGGTTTTTCATAATGCCAAGCCTCTGATGCTGCAGGACCTGTGTTTCCTCGTCAATATCGACTGTCCACTTATGCTTGGTTGGGTCATCACGCACCGGTCCAGGAAAAGGAGGGGAATAAGTTACGTATAGGCTGGTGTATGTAAAGGACTGGTTGTTGGTATGCAGTACACTTGTCATTTATGGTCGTATCGGTCTGTAATTGTGTGTGTAATTTTAATCTAATCTAATGGAGAGACAGACAGACAGACAGAGACAGACAGACAGACAGACAGACACACACACACACACACACACAGACAGACAGACAGACAGAGAGAGAGAGAGAGAGAGAGAGAGAGAGAGAGAGAGAGAGAGAGAGAGAGTGAGAGAGAGAGAGAAATTATATTATTTATACTGTAATCAGATGGGAAGTTAGTAAACAAGAATGACATACAATAATACACAAAAAGGAGAGGGGAGAGACAAGGGAGATAGGAAACAGAGGAGAGTAATGAAAATAAGGATAAAGAGCAGGAGGGAGAATGGGTCGAAATAAAAGGAGGAGGAAAATGATTATATGGAATGAGAGAAAAGATAGATAAAAGAGAGAGGAAGGAAATAGATGATAGAGTATGAGAGGAGAAATGAATGAAAGAACGTAAAAGAAATTATGTAGCGGTATAATAGAAAATGAGAGGAAGGAAGGGAGGAATGAACGAACGAAAAAGAAACTGATTAGAGAATGAGAGGAATGAAAGAATGAACTGGGGATAAGAGAGTAAGGAATTCTCTGACTGAAACTTTATATAATAAATTATGTATACAGGAAGCCTTATACTATAGCTATACCTCTTCCTCTACCTCACATATAAAGAGGATGCGCATGTCTCTTACTTTATTACCTCTGCGCATTGCCTGGCCCTCTGTGTATTTGGTTAAAGTCGTTTTGGTTCGATTTTCTTGTTGGTGCATTTTTGGAAGGTCTCTGATTCCTCCAAACTATATATGCCTAGGAACAGATCTCCTTTATTAGTACCATTGAGGGCGTCTGTTTTCTGGTATAGTTTTGGAGGAATCAGAGTCCTTCAAATTAACCAACAAAAGAATATTCCCTTTAGTGGTGGTGAGGTAAGTGAGGTACACGATTTATTTATTTAATTATATATTTATTTATATATTTCGTTTTTTTTATAAATTGTTTGTTATTTATTTTTATTTTTTATTTTTGGAGGGGGGAGGGTTACTACTGTACTTGTTAATAAATATGCTGAGAGGGTTATGAAGCTGGAAATGTTGCAGATCTTCCTTTATTACCACGTCGTGTTAGTTGTACCTTGGGGTCGTTGTTGGGAAATGGGGTCACCCTTGTTCGTTATTGCTTCTCATCTTCCTAACGACGGTAGTAATGAGGTTCGGGGATTGTGAAAACGGAGAGTTAGCCGATGTTTTTATATCGTATTTATTTTTTCTATTCCATAATGTCTGTCTGCTCTTTGTGATATTAAACATGATCCTAAATATTTGTCGTGGATGTTGCAGGAGTGATCTATACAAGTTTATGATATAATAAAAGACACAGGAAAGAGATTGATGTGTTTCGTTTAAGGGATTTATTCTTACATAATATTATTCTGTGATAATGTGAGCCCAGTGAGGTCACGTTCATAAGAGGAAAGTGTGCTGAGAAATATTGACCTGGAAAAAGTGTCCGAGGAAAACTGGAACCGAGTGATTGTGTGTGTTGAAGTCCTGCACTGCACCCCAGGACAATGACGGTGTGTGCAAGCAGCCCCCACCACCCCCAGCAGGAGGAGGCAGGGGCAGGGGACACCGAGGAGGACTCAGAGGGCAGCAGGGACCCGAGGTAACGACACCAGGGACCGACAGGGATTGACAAAGGGGAGCCCAAAGGATTTTTTGTAACCTGTCCAGAAGCCCTTCGGTCTCTCCTCTGTCACACATTCGTCCAGTAATTATTATCCTTCCCTCCTCAACCGCTCCTTCCTAGAACACACCGGCTGCCCTTCTGCTGCGTACTGTTCGTTGTTTGTTAAATTAAACCTTCAGAGTTTATTGTATCGTGAGGGGAATCAAAAGCCGTTGTGGGACATTTGTGTTGTGAAAAAAGGGACTTTGTTTGTGCAGTATTGACTGACTCGGGGCATAGAATATATATATATTTATATTTTTCCAACACACTTTCGGTGGAACTGAAGTGCCTGACGGGAGAGTATTATTGTGTAACTTAAGAAGAAAACTTAGATATATATACAGTATATATTTTATTGAGTGAAGTGGAATCAGAGACTTCTTTGACCTTAAAATTTGGTCATCATCAAAATAAATTTAAAAATTTTTGCTCAGCAGTGAGTTTTGTTTGTTGCTTGTGTGGTTATTTACTCTTGCTTGAAGAACTTGTTTGATACTCGAGTGACAGAGAGGTGGCGAACTTCGGGTTGAAGGGGCTCCCGGGGTGGCCACTCCCCCCGCCACCCCTGATTGAGGGCGTCGACAGGCAGGTCCACCGCAAGGCCCGAAACTGGACAAAGTCGCTAGAGTCTCCAGAGTCTCCCGAGTCTCCTGAGAGCCTACCGAACGTCAGCGGTGTACAGGGGCACGACTCCCATCTGCTGCCGGTGCTGCGTCAACAAGAGAGTTACAGTCCAGCTCTGACCACGGTGATCAGAACCAGTCCTCTAAGGAAGTGGAGTCAAGAGAACCTTTTGGAACAGCATGATGGTAGTAGCAGTGATGAAGACCTCGAGAGACAGCAGGATGGAGACCAACCCCCAACCACACAACAACAGAGTGGGAGACAGAGCAAGGTGTCGTTTGGATTGTTCGAGGAGGGAGTAAATGATGAAGAGGGAGGAGAGCGAGGAAAAGGAGGAGGCGGAAAAGGTGGAGAAAGGAGAGACAAAGAAAATGCGCAGGGGGAGAAAAGTGTACAAGATGCAGGGCCACTAAAAAAGACACTTAATCCTGAGACTGGGGGTCGGGAAGACTTTCAAGATGCAGGAGTCAGCGTGAGGCCAGAGAGAAGGGAGGAAGAGGTGGAAAAACAGGAGGAGGAGGAGGAGAAGGAGAAGGAAGAGGAGGAGAAGAAGAAAGGGAAGGAGAACACAGGCGACATATCTCTCTCTCTCACTGAGGGCCAGGAGGTAATCAAGGTGGAGGTGAATAGGAGATGGAGGAAGGGCCTCTACGACTACGAAGGTGACGTGCACAGTCTGGTGGGCGCCGTGGTGGTGGATGACGTGGATGTGGACGGTGAGTAGAAACACGTGTCGTTGAGGGAATGAAATAATATACTCAGGTTCAGAATACAGGAATGCATCTCGACGCAACATAAGGTAAGACAGTATAGTTTGATTATACATATATTATTTCTCTATGGTATTATTCAGATTTATCAGGCCTTCAATATTATAATTCAATACCGTACTGATCACAAAATATATTATAGCACAGACTAACAATGTGCCTGAATGGAGTGATGGAAAAGTGTACTGTTTTGGTGGTGTAGTAACGAGTACCATAAGTCATGTGTTGCCCAAAATGTGGTTGTCGGACACTCGACTACACTGACCAATACCAAGTGCAGCGTTGTTATAAGGAGAGAGGCAAGACTTGTGTATAGCATGTGTCACAACAGTAGGCTATGTCAACACCCGTCCTGCTCTGCATTTTCTTCCCCATTCTTCTGTCTCGTTTTATCTTTCCTTATCTTATTTTCTTTTCTACTCCTTCCCCCTATATCTTTTCTTTTCACTTATCATCTTTTGCATCTACCAAACTTTGTCTCTCTTCCATCTTTCTCTCATCTTTGTGTTTCGTTTCCTTTACCATCGTCCATATACTGTGCCTTTCAGTTTGTGTGTGTGTGTTTAGTGGGAGGAGGTATATTGGGTTGGGACGTGCGGGGTGTTGGGTGAGGTCGAATACAAAACTTAAACACTTTCAGGACCCCCTCCCTCTCTCTTCTTCCTTCCTTCCTTCTAGTTCCTCTCTTTTTTTCTTCCATCCCTGTCTTATGCTTCCTCTTCTTCCCCTTTACTTCACTTTCCATCTTTTCTCTTCTTTCATTTCTATGCTTCACTCTCCAGTCTTCCCATTCTCTACCTCACCCTCACCTTCTCCCTCCTATGTATTCCCTTTAGTTTCCCCTCATACTGTACTTCCTTCTCTAACTTTCAACACCCCTTCTCTCTCTCTCTCTCTCTCTCTCTCTCTCTCTCTCTCTCTCTCTCTCTCTCTCTCTCTCTCTCTCTCGAGGTTATAGAGATTTATTCATTCCTCTCTTCCCAGTATTCTTCGCTTTATCCTCTTGTGCTTCCCTTTCCCTCTCTTCCTCTTACTTTTCCCTTTCCCCCTCTTCCTCTGTAGTCAGTTGATCTTTTATTTACAAACGTTTCGGACAAGTCGAGTTTAAGGAGTTTTCTGTCATGGAGACGAAATGGAAATCCTCTGATCTTTATTTTTGTTTTGTTATTTTTCCTCTATAATTTTTGTCATAATTCTTAAGTGTCGTAATTCCTCTGTATATTATTTATTTGTGAGTGTTTGTTTCCTCTTGTTTTTGTTTTTTTATTCGATCAGTTCTATTATTGGTTTCTTTTGTTTCTGTAATACTTCTTCATTTTTCTTTTCATTCAGTAATTTGTCTCCATTTTTACTTTTGTGTCTGTAAATTTACTTCCTCTTTTCTTTGGTTACTGTAATTTTTCTTCCTTCATTAATTTGTATTTTTATAATTTATTTATTTTGTTTCAATAGTTTTTCTTCTTTCTCTTTTCTTTGGTTACTGTAATTTTTCTTCATTCATTAATTTGTATTTGTATCATTTATTTCTTTTGTTTCAATAATTTTTCATCTTCCTCTTTTCTTTGGTTACTGTAATTTTTCTTCATTCATTAAGTTGTATTTCTATCAATTATTTCTTTTGTTTCCTTTTATTGTTCTTCCTTTTGTACTTAGGATTCTCGTCGTTTCCCACTGACCTCACTCCGTCCTCCTGGGAATGGGATGGATTGCGTGTCCCGAGGAAGTTAATTAAAAGTTTCATCTGTGTGGGTTTGTGGCCGAGAACCAACCCGGACTGACTCCACATCCTGCACACCCAGAGAACTTTGAAGGGAAAAAATTAAAGTGACACGACCACCAGAAGACGAATTAATGAAAAAATATATATATATATAAAAATAAATAAAAAACTCATCACTTCGAAAACCTCAAATATTTCAGTTCTCAAGTCACACACGCACACGCACGCACGCACGTACGTACGTACGTACGTACACACACACACACATACACACACACACACACACACACACACACACACACACACACACACACACACACACACACACACACACACACACACACCAATAAAATTAAATGCATAAATAAAAAAGTAATTTTCCCTCACATAAACACAATTATTACTATTCTCTCTCTCTCACACACACACACACACACACACACACACACACACACACACACACACACACACACACACACACACACACACACACACACACACACCAGGAAACACGACGCAGGAGTGACAGGGGCAGAGTATGCAAACCCTCAACCCCCTGACGTCTGCTGGAGGAGGGGGTGGAGGTGGAGGAGGCTCAAATAACACCAGCACCACATTACTTGATTAGACCACACACACCTACACACACACACACACGCACTATAGTACATGTTATTATTATATATACCGCTTTTAGGCTCTTCTCATCCATTCTCTTTATTATGTAGGCCTGTGTGAATGTATGTATGTATGTACTGTATGTATATTATTTTGCATCATATCTTTCTCTTAAATTGTATGTACTGTATGTTAGTGTGCATTATATCTTTCTTTTAAATTGTATGTACTGTATGTTATTTTTCCATCATATCATTCTCTTTGGATTAGCTAACTTGTATTATGATGATATTGTAGGCAAGCTTGGGACGAGTGATTCCCCCAAACTATGCCATGCCACACAACAGCAACCCATAACGAGTGAATATATTTCGTGGCATCTTCAGGAGGAATCAGAAACCTCGAGTATGTTAGTCATCAGCGACAATAATAACATCAACCTCACCATCAGTATACTTATTTAGAGCGACAATAATAACATCAACCTTTCCATCAGTATAGCCTACTTATTTAGAACACTCGAGCAAGACGGCTGTAATAAATCAGTAATTCGGTCAAAATCATCACACAGTCAGACACACTCCACTGATACGACGAATGGTGTGAAGTAACTTGTTGGCCACGTCATCACACATTCGGTTAGACAAATATTCAGTCAGTCTGAAACTCGCGATTAGTCACTCTGCCACACTATACAAAATGAGTCAACACCAAGTCATTCAGTCGGTGTGGTCATTACAAATTGTCACTATCTCATCCATGGACACGTAATCAGCCCCCCAGCTCGAAAGCAATTTTATCAGCTTGTCAATTATGCAGTCAGATAATCAGTCAGTCATTCAGTTCGTCAGACATCCAGTCTAGTCAGTCAGCAAGCTACCGATAGTTAATTGGTTAGTTAGTCGGTAAGTCAACCAGTTAGTCAGTCAGTTAGCTAGCTAGTCAGTCAGCCAGTCTGTCTTTTAACAGCTGTTCGTATTAAACAAACACTTCGCGATTAAAACACCCCATTACCTATCAGAGAAAAGAGTAACACGTACACTCAACTAGTTAATGAATGTGTGTGTGTGTGTGTGTGTGTGTGTGTGTGTGTGTGTGTGTGTGTATCGAGTCAGGCACTTGTGTTGAGAGTATGTGTATGGTTTGGCCTTGAAGTGGCTGATCAATATGCTACCTACCTCACTCCTCAACAACCACCAGGCCTACCAACATTAGTAGTGCCAGTGTTATGCCTTGTGTAATGTCTTCTGCAATCACTTCTATGCTTTCTATTTCAAACAACACCACTTCTCTACAGCAAAATCCTCCTTCTGCTCCTCCTCCTCTTCTTCTTCTTCTTCTTCCACTATTACCACCACTACTAGCCTACCAGTCTACCACAAACATTTTAATACCTGTAACACCACTGCTACACATCAGCAGTATTACCAACACACACCACAACCCTTGGTAATGCTAAGTAAGCCCTCTGGCACTACCACTTGTTTTAAGTAACTACACTTTCCAAGAATTCTGACACACACACACACACACACACACACACACACACACACACACACACACACACACACACACACACACACACACACACACACACATACACATACATACACACATAATCGTCGCACTTCCTCCTTTTAATAATTCTGTCACAATTAACGTACATGTGAGTCTGTCAAACTCTCGCATTAAAAGAGCAACTAGACGCCATCATTTTAACCTTCACGTTTGCACAATCAACTGACCTATTGCACTCCGACCTACGATAATAATATATGTGCTCCTTAACCCTTAAAACATGGGTCGACGACTTTAGATTCTTCATGTAGCAGACGTATAATTTTGTACATCCAGTTATTAATTATATAATCTACAATCTCGGTCTATATACGTCTTAAGTACTTCTAGGACTAACACCAAGCGATAGTATCAAAGGAAGAACACCCAGAATATCGAGTACGAGTATGTAAAGTAAATGTGATTAGTAGTAAAAGGTTGGACTTGTATATATGCAGTATATATTTGGCCCCCACCACCTCTGTCTTACCTCACACGCAACACCAACCACGTAATAATACTGACGGGGGTAAATTAATGAGGAGAAGAGTGAGTCACGTGTTGCTTTTAAATTCTTCGTATAGTGGAAATAGTCTGGTGGTGGTGGTGGGTGGTGTTGGTGGTGGTAGTGATGTTGTTGTTGTTGTTGGTGGTGGTGGTAGTGGTGTTGGTAGGGTTTGATGAAAGTTGTTGTGTGATGATGGTGGTGATAGTGGTGGTAGTAGGGTTTGGTGATAGTAGTAGTAGCCTAGTTGTGTCGTGTAATGGTGGTAGTAGTAGTAGTAGTAGTAGTAGGGTTTGGTGATAGTAGTAGTAGTTTGTGTAGTGCAATGGTGGTGGTGGTGGTAGTAGGATTTGGTGATAGTAATAGTAGTAGACTAGTTGTGTAGTGCAATGGTGGTGGTAGTGGTAGTAGTAGTAGGGTTTGGAAGGTTTCTTGGATGTTGGTTGGTGGTAGTAATTCAGGGTTATTGTGGTTATGGTATATGAATGGTTGTCGGGTTACTGTAATGGTGATAATCTTGGTTCTTATGGTATTTTATAGTTTTCATTTGGTTGTGGTACTTATGATTGGCAGGTTGAAGTAGCAGTTGTGATATTGATGTGTGTGTGTGTATGTGTGTGTGTGTGTGTGTGTGTGTGATATTATAAGGAGCAGTTGTGGTAGTGATGTTAGGTGTGTGTGTGAGTGATATATAAGGAGCAGTTGTGGTAGTGATGTTAGGTGTGTGTGTTGCAATGACTATTGCAATGATTATAAATGCAGTACCAGGAAGTTCAGTGACTCACATAGGATAGTAGCGTGTAATAATGAGTTTTTAAGATATGTGATACTAAATGACTACGATTGTAAATATGATAAGATGGTGAGTAATTTGTATGTGAAAGAGACTGTAAAAAACTATTATTATTTTTGTTGTATATTGCTTTATAGGCCTGTGTGAATAATGAGGAAAATGACAATAGAAATTGCAATTATAAAAATTAGTGTGTTGTGTTGTTTTTACTACTGTTGTCGTGGTGATGGTGGAAGTTGTGAGTAGATGTAATTGTTGTTGTCGTGGTGATGGTGGAAGTTGTGAGTAGTTGTAGTTGTTGTGAGTAGTTGTAGTTGTTGTCGAAGTTCCTCAAGCTGTCTGACCGAGCAGCCCCGAGTTCATGAGGGAAGTTGTCGATAATAGTGGTGTATACTTTGCCTGAGTAACACTGAATGGAATTCTAGGTCTTGGGAGATAAGGTAGACTTGGCCTGAGGGAAAATTGAGTGAGTAATGCGTGCCTGCCTGCTGCGTTTGTGACTTGTGAGCTTGGTTGGTTGGTTGGTTGGCCTACCGTGGACAACCAAGGCCGGGGAAGGTTGTGTTAGTGAGTTAGACAATACGACTCAGCCATCGGTGTCTTTGTCTGGTTGGTCTGCTCTATAACGGGAGGAAGGAAGAACAAGCTGGTTTATTTAGTTTTGTGTATAACGAATCGAAACTGGGATATATACAACAAACTTTATGCATTTACTGTACACACATAATGTTCCTTTTTTAGTCACAGTTTTGTTATGTGGGTAAATGAAACTGTACAATGTCTCCCCCAACAATATTCTGTAGGTTTCTTCACTTTACACATTCATTTACTCTTTCGGTAAAATATGATATGTAATGAAATATGATATTATGCAAACTAATTATGAGTGAAAATCTGAGCTGGAAAGAAACCAATGCTTGTTCGTCAGGAAAAAAAAAAGTCACTACTACAACAATACGTCCGGGTCTTGACGAACATTTCCTAATGACAATAGAAGAAGAAGGACACTCACCATTGTGTCTAATTAGGCCTATTAGTGCCACAAGGTACTCTGGTGTCTGGTGGTGCAACTAGATAATTTATTCATCTTTCTGTTTTCTGTAATTACATCTTAATCATCTCATCATTTCTTTATGCATAATTACTTTTCCTATCGACTAATAAATAATTGTTGTGATCATTGATGAAGGCTTAATTATATTTTCCATGATGGCCGTAATGTGTTCTTATCAACTTTTAAAATATAGCTTAGTGTTTTTTAAGTGTTATAGAAATTTAAAGAGCAGAAAGTCGCCCAAGAATAAATTTTGTTGTAGTTACAAATTCCCCATTATAAATGCGAAATTAAGGAGAAAATCATAGAAAGTACAGCAGCCTTCACTTCCATGTTACCAATCTATAACATTACAAATTTTATCTACCTGTAAAGACCCTTAAAGTTTGTAACCCTGAATTTTAGTAGATTATAATATTATTGTACCGGTATGTTTATTAGTATATTATATTAATTATTACCCTTTCTTACATTTCAGGTGAGTACAGCCAAAACTTTCGTCCGTCACGTGTGAGTGAGAGAGGGAGGGAGTGAGTAGGTGAGTGTATGCCATGGGTGCAGGTCTCCAGGAAGAAAGGTAAGTGAGTCAACAAATGTAAGTCCAGTCAACAAATGAGACATGAAGCTGTAGAAAGGCGAGTCGCCTGTATACTCCTAGAGGAAGGCTTCAGGAAGAGGGAAGACCAATGAAAAAACAGAGATTATATAGATAGGGGAGAAGGAGGGAGAGTTTGGCATTTTCTTGTTGTTCATATTTTGTTTACATTTTGTTAGCTTGTGTCTTTTTAAGGTCCCTGTGATCTTGTATGGGTATTGGAGGCTTCTGATTCCTCCTATCTATGCCACGAAACACGCTCCTTCCATAATTAAATAATGGTAAGTAATGTTTCGTGGCAATATTTGAAGAACTCAGTTTACATCCAATTTTCTGACTATATCACATACAGGGTCCCTTAAGGATTTTATTTTATTTTTAGAATTATTTTATTACGAACACACACTGCGTCATCGTGAAAATTATAAGTGATAGTGGTCTGATAAGAAAGGATACAAAGATAGATAATAATAAAGAATATGAAAGATAAACAATAACAAAATATAAGAAAGATAAACAATAACAAAGAATAAGAAAGATAAACAATAACAAAGAATAAGAAAGATAAACAATAACAAAGAATAAGAAAGATAAACAATAACAAAGAATAAGAAAGATAAACAATAACACAGAATAAGAAAGATAAACAATAACAAAGAATAACAAGAATAAACAAACCTGTCATGAAGTATCTTTATTTAGAAGTAACGGTGGAGTAACGGAAATGATAATAAAAGATGTAGATAATGTTGCAAGTTGAAGTACAAGAAAATTACTACACAGTCTCGCCTCTTGAGTCTCAAAATGTAGCTTGTATTTCTACATTGTCAGAAAATTACTAGTGTTTAATGATAGGAGTGTACAGTCATGAGCACTAATAAGTATTCAGGTGTGCTTCGATTACCTAGAGACTATAAATAAATGTACATTAATTAAGATATCCATTAGAATTAATTCGTTGTTGAATTGGATTGTACAAAGTTTCAAACCAAAGCTGTATACTTATTTTTGCTCGTGACTGTATATAAAAATGAAAAAAATGCAATATAGTCGAGTTTATATCGTAGTTTCATTTATTTATACATTAATGAATTATGTATACGATAGGGAAGAATTTACTGTGTTATTCCGCCCTACGGATATTTTCATTAGTGATTTCGCCAATACCTGAATACTGTGTAATGTATATTCCTGTGACGTGACTAAAGACTTTACTTCACTTGTACGGAATGATATTGATACTATTTGTTTGTAGTTCGGCTTTCAATGTAAGAGTTAGGAAAGAGGTAAGGGAGTTAGGAAGGAGAAGAGAGTTTGGAAGAGGAGAAAATGAAAAGGAGAAAATAGAAGTGTGGTGAAGGAAGAACAGTGTGCAGGAGAAAGAGAATTGTGGTGAAGGATGAAGAAGAGTGTGGAGGAGGAGATAGAAGAGTGTGAAGGAGCAGGAGGAGATAGAGGAGTGTGGAGGAGGAGGAGATAGAAGAGTGTGGAGGAGGAGGAGGAGATAGAAGAGTGTGGAGGAGCAGGAGGAGATAGAGGAGGATAAGTTTGGAGGGATCCGCACTATAGTCTTCGTGTGACCTTGCCTTCACTTGGGTTGGTGTGTTTGTTTGGTATTGATGGTTGGGGGTCTGGATGGGTAGTGTGGCGCCAGGGAAGGTAACCTGCTTCAATTCTTAGCTTGAGTATTGTCACACAACTCATAGGAACCCACATGTTTACGTATTGAAAACAAATAAGTATATGGAATGAAGCCAAGATGACACTTTTACTATTACTCGTATAATGATATAAAAATAGTGTATTGTATAAAATATAATTTAATCGTATATATAGAATTATATATATATTACTTATAAAGAGATATTTTACAATTTTGCTTGGTAAGGTATGATTGTAAATATAATTATTGACAACCCCTGGCAGGAGTCGATAGCCACAGCACGCCAAGGATACAAACTGACCATTGGAAGGACAGTGGTGTACTCGGTCCCATTCCTTGTCACGTGATGGGCAGTAGCCGTCACTCATGCGTTACCCACCAACTGTTGCCAGACATATGATACCGTCTGTCATTCGTTTCAGGAGAACTGACATATAACATCATTGAATTGATTATATACTGTACTATTACCGAACATGCAACGGTTCAGTCTTTCTTTATTCGAACTTAACATTATGGTAAAGGTATCATTATTATTGATATACTCAGAGGTAGAGATAATCAGGGCCAAATCCGCCACTAATATATATTATAATGAACTAGAAATGAAAATAGACGGTAGAATATATCTTTATTATTGGAATACCCATTAAGAATATTGGGTCGTATTTTTTTTTACATATAATCTATTAACAGTATTATGGATACAGTATTATTACCATTAAAGTGGCTACCGTACTCGTTTTGATATGGTGCATTATAGGGAAGGAGAGGAAGTAGACTGTTGGGGTCCCCTTCCAATAGTCAACCCTTTCCCACTAATGGTTCACAGAGACCCTTTGCCTGGCGGGGGTGTAGGCTACTGCAGATGCATTTCCTTTACTCTTTTCCTTTTTTTCTGGGACTCGAGCCAATACACCGATAGTAAATGGGACACGGTATCTTCGTTTTAATGTTATAAGTAAATGGGACACGATTAGTAAATGGGACACAGTGTATTCGTTTTAATGTTGATATGCAGTGGGGTTTTTTACAAAGTCATTAGGCCTATTTGTATGCATTAATTATTTATATTAGATACACGTGTAAATGTTTGTGTTCACTGGAGTGTTTTCATGTTTACTGTTACGAAATATTATCTATCCCCCTTCCTCCTCCTCCTCCTCCTCCTCCTCCTCCTCCTCCTCCTCCTCCTCCTCCTCCTCCTCCTCCTCCTCCTCCTCCTCCTCCTCCTCCTCCTCCTCCTCCTCTACGCACTGCATGGGCTTCACCGGCTTAGGAAGAGTTGACCAGCTAACCTGATTGTGTTAGCCAGCTGGCCTGATTGTTATCTTGATGGCTGTGCGTGTGTGTGTGTGTGTGTGTGTGTGTGTGTAGGGAACAGAACACCGTCATACCATTGGTTGAGGGTCGAGGTCATACACTAGGTTGCAGGAGTCAATACAAAGTGTGTGTAATAATTAATGAGGTGAGGAATACCCAGTAGTCGTTTGTCAAGTGATGTGTATACTCTGTCAGGTCCAGTGTAGTACCTCCCCCCCACCTCACTCTCTCTCTCTCACACACACACACACATACATACATACACACACACGCATATATACATACACATACATATACATACAGTGAAAACATTGAATTGAACCAGTGTGTGTTGTATATAATTTTATTCACTAGATATTTTTTCTGAGGATATTGATATTTGACTCGTAATATCCGTAGACTTTTTATTATTTATTTTCAGAGGTAACATGTAATTATTAAGGAAATTATATAACGTTGCTAGATTCAGAGGAAACTAAATTTCAAGCTACTTAAAAAAAAACCTGTTGATCTGCTCTGTTTGTTCGCATAGTTTATTTAGAGAAATCATTAATCTCCAATACTTATTTATGTCTGTGTATGTGCCCTTGTGTCTGTTTGTCTGTCTGTGTGTGTCTGTGTCCTTGTGTCTGTTTGTCTTTCTATCTATATGTAATTGTTGTTTGGGTAATGACGCTGTAATGCTTGAAATATTTCGCTGTAATGCTTGGAATATTTCGCTGTAATGCTTGGAATAATATCATCATCATCATCATCATCATTATTTCTATGTAATGCTTGGAATATGTTAACAGTTAAATGGATAATGTTTATAGTGTAGATGAAAGGATTAGATCTCAAATTTCACCTGTTTAAAGTATTATCTCCTCATTAGGTTCGTAAACGACCCTAATTACACACATCTTATTCTTGTAGACGACTGGAATTTTGCTAGTTCTCTCCTCTTGATTATGTTATTCTTCGTACAACACTCGTTTACAAAAGGGACAGTCCTTGGAAAATTATAAAAGATATATCTCATTTTCTTTTAATACAATTGAGAAACTTAACAAAGCCAGAGAGAGAGAAAGAGAGAGAAAAGGATATCTCTTCCCCGTTACATCAAGTTTTCTTTTCCACACTTCGATCGCCGGCAACTCTCTCTCTCTCTCTCTCTCTCTCTCTCTCTCTCTCTCTCTCTCTCTCTCTCTCTCTCTCTCTCTCTCCATGAGGGTATTGACGCTATCACCATGGTAACCGTCAGCCTTGAAGCTCGTGTCAACAAAACGAGTCTCGAGGGTTAGGTCATCCTTATAGAGTATGTGAGTTATGAAAGTTAGGAATGGCTTCAACTGTCTGCCCTGTTGCTGCTGATAGATTATTTTGAAGTAATTATTGTAGATGAAAAAAATGTGAAAAAAAAAGCATAGCATGAGATTTGTTATTATATTATTATTATTATTTTTATCTTTATTTTACTTTTACTTTTTATTTTTTATTCACTTTTAGTATCTTCATTAAAGGTTCCCACAAAAGTTCAGGCTGTGATGGGAAAAAGTTAAAATGAGCTCCATTCGTCTTTATTATATATTTTAAAATTAATTTTATCCTGTAATCGTATAGCCTACATAATATATCATATATATAATATTATATATGAAAATATATTTATGAGTTATATATAATATATATAATCCTTCTCTATTACATATTCTTCATGCGAAAATACTTTTTATCTATATAAAATTTTAGCTTAGAAAATTAAGAGACTATTTGAAATATATTGCCCTGGGAATAAATAAGACTACTTTTTTATACTAATATAATCATTTTTATGGTTAGTTAGAGAACAGTTCGTAATTAATCTGGGTAGGTGTATAGAATTTAGTTCTGTTTTCAGACTGTGTGGTAATCGGTAGTTTCAGTCAGTGGGAACCATTCTGATTCTGGATTCGAGAGTGACGAGCCTAAAAGAGTGTTAATTAGGAGAGTCAACTGTGTGTGTGTGTGTGTGTGTGTGTGTGTGTGTACATGTGTGTGTGTGACCCAGCCGTGGTGTATGCCATGGACTATCGACCAGTGTTACGGAAGAGGTAGTAGTGTTGGCGACGGTCGGTATGGATGCATGGGGAAGCGATCGTCGCTAACTTTCATCTGCAACCAACCGACCAGTCAGTATTTGAAGGAGAATATCAGAGGCCAGCCAGATTTACAGTCGTGGTCATATATAATCATCCATATAGGGGTAACTCGCGTAAGATTTTGACAGCTTCCCTCTGTTTCTTAGCTGATAAACTTTCCAATAAAGAGGTTAAATACCATCGTTTAATTTAATACAAGCAGCTACACACTACTTAAAACAATAACATCACATGTGAACGTGAAAACATTATACAGTAAATTGTGTGAGATAACCATATGTGGATGATTATTATTGACCACGATTGTACTCACGTTGACTGATATCCTTCAAGTTGGTTTATACATCACGGTGTTTGGTAATGTCATGACCAAGTTAAATATAGTACGTTATATATTAAAGGTCAGGGACGTGTTGGTTACGGTGTCAATATTTCTGTACCCTGGGTTACTTTATAGTCTACTTTTACTGTACAACTCAAAGGCTACTGGACGTGACAACTAACTAAAGCCATGACATGTCGTCCACTTCTCATATTATACTTTTAATAGACTGTAGTGCCTTGATTCCACCAAAGTATACCAGGAGACAGACCCATATGAAGAAAAATAATGGTATCCTGTTGCCTGGAATAGTTTGGAGGAATCATTTACTCCAGATTTACTGCTGAAATTAAAGCAGACGGAATACCAGCCGAATATAGGTTAAATAAAAACGATGAAGTAGCCTGATAGTAATTAAAGCAGGTACCGGAATGATGGGTTCTGATAAAGGTACTCTTTACTCTATGTATATAATATTATACTTGATTGATTTATTATTCACTATTTCGTGTTGATTTATAAAGGGGAAAATGTCACACTTCTATACATGGTTCGCCAAAAGATAAAATATATAACTAAAGACGAAACGTGAAAAGGTATTATGTGATGACTCTGCTGAACTGGTATCGCTGACTTGTGTAACTCTCTCTCTCTCTCTCTCTCTCTCTCTCTCTCTCTCTCTCTCTCTCTCTCTCTCTCTCCTTATGTGATGATGGTGGGGTGTTACTTGCTAATATCAGAGACCATATTATTGTATTAAATCACTTGTTGTTTTCTTAAAGTCTTGTGCCTCGTGGAGTTGTGTGTGTGTGTGTGTGTGTGTGTGTGTGTGTGTGTGTGTGTGTGTGTGTGTGTGTTGTATCATTGTTTTGAGGGACCAGTGGTTGTGTTGCTCTTTTTTTTTCAATACCATGATTTAAAGGGGAAGTGCAGTGTTGGTAAATCTGGAGCAAATGATTCCTCCAAACTATTCCAAGCAACAGGCCACCATTATTATTGTTCCTCTGGTTCTGTTTCCTGGTATACTTTGGAGGAATCAAGGCGCTCCAATGTAACAAAACTGAATTACCCACTTAATTCCTGGAAGCTATTTACAAGCATCATCTAATATCTTTAGTGTAGTAATGTTAACTGTGTTGTATGTCGATGTGTTATGTATATTATGAACAATTGTTATTTTTGTTATGGAAGGTTTGATTATAGTGCCAAAGAAAAATGTTGGGTTTGTGTTCTGGAAAGTATATAAAAATAAAATTAATTATTATATGCAGGGAGTATTGACACATTTCCAATTCGTAGTTATGGAGCGGAAATGTAAATGTGTTATCATTGGAATCCATAGAGATGGTATTCAAAAGAGATGCTATAATAAAATGCCCCTTACATAATGATATGTAATTCAATTTACATAAGTATCGGGTGTGGATGTTACAGAAAACGAACTTTATTTATTTTCTGTTATACCCTTGATGGCATACTATTTTATAGGCTAATGGAATGTCAATAACAGTGGCTAGTCTATCGTCGCGTAATTATGTATTGTAATTTCTTAAATATAAAGGTAAATACATCACAAGTTGACTTAAAATTGGATCAAAATTTTCTGGTGTTCGATTATTTCAGTCAAGCAAAGACTAGCATCGGCCCTATACCACGAAACCAGCTCCTTCCATATACTGTAGGACCTGTGTAGGTGATGTCTCGTGGCAATATTGGAAGGACTCATTTACCTCCAATTTTCTGACTAGGCTACATCACAAGTTTCCTTGTAGAATATAGAGCATACATAATTGATTTTTACAACTCTCTCACTGAAAATAGGTGAACTGAATCTCTTGACGATTAATTTAACCTGTGTTAAGATAGTGGCGGCCATATCAGTGTAGCAGCTAATCTTACGTATAACTTATCTAACGTATAGAAATTTTCAGTTATGGAAGAGATGACTTTTAAGTTTATGTAAGAGATTCCCCACAAAACATTTTTTACTTTCTTGACGTACGGTATAAGAGATCGAGAATGTTGATATTGTCTCGTAGTTAGTTGTACAGAATCTATATGTAATTATATACCCCAAAAATTAAGTATTCGAATTGCATACATAAAATACTATACAGTCAGAAATGTATCGTTCTATTTTTCTCTTCTACAATATGAAGCAATATACGAAATGCAACGACATAATCCCCAGTAACTCTTCATCTATATACCCCATGGCTAAAGATAATGTTTTGGTGGGAGTTCTGAACATCTTAGACATAAATGAAGCACCAGGGAACGAATATCACTGGAGAGCAAACTATTATGGAGAGTTTTGTTTAAGGAACTCTGTGATGTAGGCTAGTCAGGAAATTGGTGGTGTAGGAGTCCTTCAAATATTGCCACGAAACACCACCTGTATGGAAGGAGCTTGGTTCGTGGCATAGTCAGAAGGACTCAGATTACCACTATGCAGGTCTCATACACGAACACAGGGTCCCTTAAGTTGTAGTATGTGTTGCATTTGTTTCATTCCTTATCAAACTTTCTCCTTCTCTTCCTCTGGGCCTCGAGTTCTAAACATATACCTAACCGTGATGTGACCGTTCTCAGCTCAGTACCCATTCTGCCGCCACCACCACAACAGCAACAATAACCACACTCACTTTCCCCACCACGCCCACAGCCGCTTCCTTCCCACACCATCCAGTCCCCATCCCACATTGGTATTACGCCTTTCACATACAGTTACATCCTTTACACTTATTTTAGCGATTTTTGGGACGAGGAAACTGAGGAAAGATTAATTTATACTATGGGTGGTATTAGGTAGAATGATGCAATGAAAAGTACCATAATTTAGATGGTAGATGTTTCAAAATTACTCCTGATCATGTAAGAATTTGATAAACTTGACTCACAAACAGACAATCGAAGGGACAATCAGGGTAGGAGGAATAAAAAAATAAATAAATATATAAAACTCAAGGAAGGGAACAAATCGATTGATCCTCTGGCGGTCTGTGTATCTCACCCTGTCCTCTGAGATGCTTCAAGGTCACGCAGCCTCCGTTACTGTGGTGGCGAGGGTCAGGTCTGAGGTCAGGTGGTTGTGGTTGTCAGCATCACGTTTCCACCTCTTGACTCCCACACCTCGTTAGGTTGGCAGAGCAGGAGACGCAGTGACAGTGAGAGTGGAACCAAGGTTGTTAGTTCCCCCCTTAAAAATACACTCTAATGACTCTCCTTCTGTAGTTGTCAATAAGTATTCAAACTATCGAGAAAAAATATGTTCCTTAACACTCTGACATAACATTATATATTTATGTGTTAAGCTACTTGTACTTGACCACTATGGGATGTAGGTTTGGGAGACTACGTTAACTGGAGCTACTTATTTGCCTCCTTGAATATTAAATTATTATCTTCAGTGGAAAAAAGTTGATAAAAATACTGAGGGCCTTTCCATTCCCGGGTTCTCTCCTTAAGATAACGGAAGATGGTCCTATTAAACATATTATACCCGGGACTCCCAGCGTTTGTTAAAGGGAAAGTAGAATAGAATCAACTCTCTCCTAACGTACAACAAAGGTATAGGCGAGGCAGACAACACAAAGACATGTATGTGTGTACTCCATTCAACCTTCATGAATGAGATATTGATATACAAATGAGGTACCAGTATAACCAACCTGCATGTCAAAGAACACTTAAAAGTCCCACACAGGTTATCAATACACATACACAGGTACACTCTAACCTAACACAAACATACACACAACAATAGATGAAGTAATTACACGGGTTCATAATATATATACAATCACAGTCTGCAGGTTGTTCGTCGGTGCTGAGCTATCGATATAATAACACAATACGTACTGTTTTGTAACGTTGGAGGCAGGGCTTATACCTTACCTGTATTTACGAGCTGCACTGTATCTATTGTACTCGATACTTTGGTGTAGCTGAAATTTGCTTCCTGGCTCTGTTGTTGTGCTTGATTCTTACCTACTTGTACAACTCCGTATTATTATTATTATTATTATTATTAGTAGTAGTAGTAGTAGTAGCAGCAGTAGTAGTAGTATTACTAGTATTATTCTTATTTGTGAAAGAAAGATGAGTATGAAGAAGAAAGAGGAATAAGCAAGAGAAGGAAATAAAATGCAGTGCTGAAGTTTATGAGACCGAGAGGGCAATGGAAGAAGACCACGGACATAACCAATAACAGAAAATAGTGGAAGGCGACGACAACAGATGGAAGCCTTATAGAGGAGAAGGAAGGAATGTATGAATGGTGAAGGAGAGAAGACCATCAAAACACATTCCTACATACAATCTCCATACACATACAGTCCCCACCTCCAAGTGTTGTTGTGGTGATGGTGATGGTGATGGTGTTGGTGTTGGTGTTGGGAGGTGGTTGTTGGTGATGATGCTACCTAATACACACCCGAGGCTTTTGTTTTTGTCGATACAGTCGCTGGTTTTATTCGCCATATATCCAAGGTTTGATGTACAGATGCGAAATACTTCTATAGACTGTGGAAATAAGATAGTGTGTTTAGGAGAGTTAAGAAGCATCAACCTAAAAAATGCTGGCTACCACTAAACATTATTCTCTCAGAAGAACAAAAATTTATACAGAATTAAACTATTTTCCCATACATTTACATAAGAAATGTTAAGTTTATCATATTTCATTCGCCTTTGAAGTGCTTTTCGAAACCTTTTAATTTCCGCCTCACCAAATAACGCGACAACCGGAATCCGATGCTCAGAATATACGGTGACAGCGTTCCGGAGTGTGGCCCTGACCTGACATGACTTGTGAGGGGAGGTGGGGGGTGGTGGTGAAAGGTGTGTGTATGTGTGTGTCTGTGTCTGTGTGTGGAGTAATGTATGGGTGTTAATGTGTCTGTGTGTGTGTGTATGTGGCGTAATGTATGGATGTTAGTGTGTGTGTGAGTAGGAGGTGGATAGATTGTGTGTGTGTGAGAGGTGGGGGATGAGGAGGTTATGTAGGGGTATGTCTATGTATGTGTGGGTGGGTGGGAGGACGTTAGGTGTGGTGTATATAACATTAGAGAAAGGAGGAAATAAGTAGGTTGGATGTGTAATAGGATAGTGAATAACATGTCTGGAGCTAGAGAGAGACTGGAAAGAGAGAGAAGAAGCCCCTTAAGTGTGTTGCAGTGAATGTCGTGACGTGACATAATCGTGAGTGTGACCTGACGTAACCCGACCTACTCCCTCAGCACCCTCACCTGACCTGATGTGACCCAATCCTCCTCGAAGCCACTAACTCGACACCCTCACCCTCTTCACATTTTTCACGACTTGACCTGGACTCGTTCTCACCTGACCTAACGTGACCCAATCTTTAAGGCCACTATCAACCGTACCCCCAAAAATAGTCACATTTTCACGACTTGACCTGATTTCACTCTCACCTGACCTAACGTGACCCAATCCTTGAAGTCACTAACTCGAAACACACGCCCTTTTTTTTTTTTTTTTTTTTTTTTTTTTTTTTTTTTTTTTATTTCTCACGACCTGACCTGATCTCGTTCTCATCTGACATAACGTGACCTTGACGCCAATAACTGGAAACACTCGCCCTTCTTTGAATTTCTCACGAGTTGACCTGTTCTGTTTATATCTTACCACACAGGACTCGGCTTTGTACAGTTGGACACATTAGTGGGTGGTACAGCCCAAGTGAAAGATGGTACATTTCTCCCAATATCAAGTTCCTTAGTGCCAAATAGGAGACATCAGGGGCAGAAGTCAGTATTGAGAATGGTAATAAAAAGCAAGTACCTGATAATAGACACTGGTTACTCAAATGGGAAAAGTATCTTTCACCATTCCTGTGTCCAACTGTCCCCTGACTGTGGTTGTTGGTTGTTGGTTCTTGGAGTCTGAGGGAATTATTTTGCTGCACCAACTTTGTTTCATTCTCAAGTTTTCTAATTACACATTCAGGGGTAGGGCTGTTTCTCTCTCTCTCTCTCTCTCTCTCTCTCTCTCTCTCTTCCCTACTTAGGCTATACTTTCTTCTCATCCTTTATGTAATTTCTCCGTGTTACCTTTATTTCTCCTTTTTTCATGTTCTCTTTTTACTTATCTTTTTCTCTCTTCTGTTACTTTATATCTTTCTCTGTTTTCTCTTCTCTTTTGTTACTTATCTCTTTCGTCTCTTTCTTCGGTTATACTTTATATCTTTTACTGTTCTCTTCTTTACATCTTTCTTTGTTTTCTTCCTCTCATCTGCTACTTTATCTCCTCTTCCATTCTTCTGTTACTTTATCCCTTCTCTCTTCTCATCTTCTGTTACTTTATCTTTTTCTCTGTTCTTTCTCAGTACACCTGTTGCTATCATGGTACGGGTATTGTTGGTAAGGTTGACTGCCCTGCCTGTACTGTACTCCCTAAACCTACCCTTGTTGACAGAAGCAAAACCTTGTACAGTCAACGCAAGTCACGTCACGCTTCGTACCCTCCTCCTATACGTCTTCTGCTTCTCGTATGCGTTTTCCTCCTCCTCGTACTCTTCTTCCTCCTACGTCTTCTCCCTCTCCTCCAATGTTTCTGCTTCTTGTATGTGTTTTCCTCCTCCTCCTCCTCTTCTTTCTGTGTTTTTTCCCTCTCTTCTTTCCTCCTACATTTCTGCTTCTCGTTTATGTTTTGCTTATCCTTCTCCTCAATTCCCTCATGCGTCTTCTCTCTTCTTTTCCCTCTTTTCTATCTTCCTTCATTCCGTCTCTTCTAAGTCAGGTAGCTCTCGTCCCCACTGCATTTCTTTCATCATACCCACAAATTTCATTCGCTCCTCCAAACATCCTCTTTTAATTTCCGCTTCTCCATAACAGTAAACCAATTTAACAAACATTTTTAGAATATGTATAAAACAAAGATGAAACTAGTGGAGAAAAAAAGGGTTGATGGAAGAAAAGAAATTGATAGGAAACTAGTGCTGCTGACACAAGAAAACAAAACAAAACAAAAAAATGATGGGAAAGAACGATGCCAACACAAGAGAAAACATTTGTTGTTGAGTTGGTCCGTGTGGGTCAACAGAGAAGGGCTCCCTGGGAACTAATAGTGTCCCAGAGGCTACATCACTAGGGGTACTAGGACTATTTTTATGAGGGGGGCTTCTGGTTGTGCTCTGCTTCTATTGGTGGTGTGGGATGACCTCTTCACTTGGTCAATATTGGGGTTGGGATGAAAGAGAGAGAGAGAGAGAGAGAGAGAGAGAGAGAGAGAGAAGAGAGAGAGAGAGAGAGAGAGAGAGGTGAGGATGGCGATTGAGAAGCTAGGAGATGGGAAATAATGCGAAAAAGAGAAGAGAGAGAGAGAGAGAAAATAGGAGGCGGGGAAAAGGCGATTGGAAGATTTAAGGGAGTTGTAGATATGATATATGAGAGATAAAGGGAAAGAGCGGAATGGGAGGAGAGAGTGGAATGAAGATATGGGAAGGGGAGAGACAGTGACGTGGTTCGTGAGGAAGATGTAGACATGGATGAACGATTTTAAATAACCTTTTTTTTATGGTACCAGGTGCTCCTGCCCCACACACATCCTGCCCAACACACACACACACACACACACACACACACACACACACACACACACACACACACACACACACACACACACACACACACACAATTCACTCACTCACTCATGTGGGCCTTGTGACATTATTATTATTGTTTTTATTATTATTATTACTTGGCGAATTTTTATTATAATTATTATTATTATTATTAAGGATACCGGTACTTGTGTAGTGTCAGTGTTAATGTTTTCATCGTGAATCGTGAATCAGTCCAAGCACTTGAGGAGAGTGAGTTGAGGTGCCGGTCTGTCTTCGTTATCGTATTGTTTGTCACAACGATAAGGTTTTGTATCCAGTCCGTGTTGATTAGGTTACCAGGTGGGGTAAAAATGCAGTGTGTGATAAGTGGTACTAATATTTACCATTATATCTCTCTCTTTATCCATCACTTCATTGCGGCGTCTCTTGTTTCCCTCCCTTCCTTCTCCTGCTGGCTCCCCTTGTCTGTCAGTTCTGCTGCTTTATTCCATCTTTTCCTCTTCTCCTTCGTGCTGCCCTCCTTTACTGCTCCCTGCATGCTTTTCCCATTCCTCATAACATTATCAATACCTCTCTTTACTTTCTCCCTTACCTATATACTTCCCTCATTCCTCACCACTTTCTTTATATAGCACCAGTCTTTTGTCCCCTTCCTCCTCCTCCATCCCTCACCACCTATTCATGCACCTTTCCATTCTTTCCTACCCCCTGCCTTCATCCTTCTGAGCTCTAAATCCTAAAATGTGTGTTGTGTTGTGTTGTGCTGCTTATAGTGTTATATTGTGTTTGGTGGTGAGATGTGACGTGTTATGTGCTGTATATGGTGTGGTGTGGTGTGCCGCTTGTGGTGTTATGTTATGTTTTGTGGTGAGGTGTGACGTTTTATGTGTTGTATAATATTATGATGTGTTGTGGTTTGTTGTGTTGTGTTCTACAGTATATGGTGTGCTGTGATGATGGTTGGTAAAAAGGACACATCATCACAACAGTGACCCTCCTCGTCCTCCTTGAAACCCCACCTTATCTTCTAATCTTAT
Source organism: Petrolisthes manimaculis (assembly GCA_034508575.1). Classification (NCBI taxonomy): domain Eukaryota; kingdom Metazoa; phylum Arthropoda; class Malacostraca; order Decapoda; family Porcellanidae; genus Petrolisthes; species Petrolisthes manimaculis. Next base: position 91,107 of record JAWZYT010002701.1, read on the forward strand.
CAACGCCTCACATGACTGATATGGTTAAGGGGGGTAATCTGTTGTCTATACTGGGTTGAAGGGCCACTGATTGCTCCAGTACACAGACTAGTAGTACTTCAGCACACAGGGTTGTCTTTGTGTTGTGTGGCATTGTTTGGAGGAATAAGTGGCCCTCCAGTGTGTCCACAGAAGATAACTCATTTAAATGCCAAGGAAGGCCGTGGTGTGTCCTCCTCCTCCTCCTCCTCCTCCTCCTCCTCCTCCTCCTCCTCCTCCTCCTCCTCCTCCTCCTCCTCCTCCTCCTCCTCCTCCTCCTCCTCCTCCTTACCATGATAGTGTGGGATCATGTCAACAGAACACGCCAGGGTGTTAATTCGTTATGTTTATTATTGTTCTCCTAATCGTCATTGCTTTTTTGTCATTGTCAGAAATATTATAATTAGGCACCGGTATATCTTCATTATAAGCGATTACACTATTATCACGTTGCTTCCGCTCGACGTGTGAGAAAACTAAAACATTAATGATAAAATATTGGCGAGTGGAACCTGACGAAAATGTGTTACCTAAAGTTTGGCACATTTTACCAAAGTTTATTAATGGGCGTCCAAACTTGTTACTCCAACTTGGATTATATACACTGATGGAGGGTGACAGTAGTGAAGATGGATGGTAGGAAGTTATGGGTGTAGGAATATGAAGGGTCATCAAGGGAAGGAAGGGGGTCGAGTCCAGGTGAGGCCCTTATAATAAACCCTGCCCCCTTATCCTCCCATCTCACTCACTCTCACCCTCGTCTTACTCATCCTTCTCTTAATCACCCTCACCCTCCTCTTACTCACCCTCACCCTCCTCTTACTCACCCTCTCCCTCCTCTTACTCACCCTCACCCTCCTCTTACTCACCCTTACCCTCCTCCTACTCACCCTCACCATCCTACTCACCGGTTGATAATGAATGAAAAAAAACTTGCCCCCGGAATCTGAGGTGACTTCCTGGGGTTTGGACTCCTGAGTGACTGCCAACTCCTCCTCCTCCTTGTTGTTGTTCTCTGTGGTTGTTCATTTGTTACTGACGCCTCGAGGTGGAGTTGATGAGTTTTACCACGGGTGTCGATGGACTGGTTTTTGGTAACTGTTTGTGTGTGAGAAGTGTTGTTGGTTGGCATGCAGGCTTGGAAAATGAATAACTCTTATTATTAGTACGGTAGCTTCCGAGGACTGCATGCCTCCTTTGTATGAGTTATGGGAGGGGAATCTCTTCAGTGCTTCCCTGTAAAAACTAATTGTACTGTGGTGAATATGATTATAGTCATTTGGGAAATAGTTTTTTGCCTGCTTTGGATATGAATAATTATCTTGTGAAGTCACTTACTTATAATACGAATTGTTGCCCGGAAAACCATTTTATGCGTATTCTGTTTGCGCATGTACTGGGCCTAGTTGTTTTAAAGAAAAAATATCGACCTTGTAATACCAGGTTGAGGGGTTACCTACGAGGGACACTGGGGAAGTAGTAAGTAAACTGTGAGAGAACTAATTTTTGAGTACCTTGTGGGATCACCTTGCATGGGATTAGTTGCCTTGAAGAGATACTGAAGAGATACCCTGCAAAAACCTTGTGGGGGTCATCTTGAGATTTACATTGTATACTGCATAGTGATATCGTTCTTGTCACTTCACCGTCTGCTCTGCTCTCTCTCTCTCTCTCTCTCTCTCTCTCTCTCTTCTCTCTCGTCCTCTCTCTCATCTCTCTCATCTCCTTCGGTTCTCAATCTTCGTTCCATCATCTCTGTCCGTCATCTTCATTATCCTTAATTATATTCCCGTCGTCTGCTTCTGTTTGGTCTCTCACTTCTACTTTTCACACACCAGGTTGCAGCCACACTTGACCCTTCCAGTGGTTTTTACATCTCTCTCATCTTTCTCTCTTTACTTCCTCGTTCCTGTACTCTCCTCCTCCTCCTCCTCCTCCTCCTCCTCCTCCTCCTCCTCCTCCTCCTCCTCCTCCTCCTCCTCCTCCTCCTCCTCCTCCTCCTCCTCCTCCTCCTCCTCCTCCTCCTCCTCCTCCTCCTCCTCCTCCTCCTCCACACAGGATGGGAGAAGTAAGAAATCCCATGATACACAGATCCTTTTATTCATCTTTCTTTCTTCTCGTTCCTTTGTTCTGTGTAAATATTTGTCAATCCATCTGTGTACAATCTGTCCCTCTGTTTGTCTCTTCTTCTTTATGCTTGTTTGTCTATCTATCTATCTATCCATCCATCCATCTTCTCTATATATTTTTGTAATTATCCTCTTCCCACACACTCCCTCACCTTAACCACCTCTCTTCCATACCAAACTCCCTCACTTTCCCCACCTCTCTTCCTTACCCAACTCCCTTACCTTTTCATTCCAAATCTTCCTTACCTTTCTTCATTCAGGCTCCCAAATTTCCTCCATAATCCCTCCATCCTCACTCCTTCACTCACCTTCTCTCCACATCTCCCTCTTTCCAGCTTCACATTTCCACCCTCCCTCCACTCCTTCACCCTCTATCCACCCAAACTCCTTCACCCTCTATCCACCTTCACACCTACACCCTCTTCCACCCACACTCCCTCCTCAACATCTACGTAACTCCTTCATGGTCTACCCACGCTCTCACGGCTAGTCATGCAGGCTATGTTGACTCCAATGACAACCCCTGCATTCTGCCTCCTCATCGCTGTTTAACCCACCACTCAGGCAGGTACCGTCCTCTTTAGTTCTTTACGGGTTCCCTGAATATTTGACTTCAATCAGTGAGAATCTCCAACTTTTAATGCCTTTTCCAACTTTTCACTCACTTCGTCCGAGTTTGAAGTTCGAGTAGTGTACAACTTTTAATGTATGTCACTCACTTCCAACGCTCACTCACTTCGACTTGGTTGTATGTATGCAAGTTCTAGCCACGCCACACAGAAACAGCATCGCAATAAAGATGGTTGCACATATATTTCGTTTACTATAGAGATGTATAGAAAATGACACGTTATTACAACTTGCATAGTCTTCTTATTCTATGCTTTTTTTTTTTTTTGAGAGAGAGAGAGAGAGAGAGAGAGAGAGAGAGAGAGAGAGAGAGAGAGAGAGAGAGATAGAGTCGCGTATGCAGGTGGAGATGACGTAACATACATACATACATACAGGTACATACGTCTCAGGGGCCGGGGTATGTAAACACGACCATTCCGTTGGCAACACTGTATATCTTGGAGTCGCCAGCAGGACCACCTCGGCTGGGTTCCGGGTAATGTTGACGTACAGCCACATAACCACATACATGTACAGAGCCTGAGTTGAGTTTAGTTTAAGTCCCTGGCAGTATTGTTGACAGGGAAAACTAGGAGGATTCGGTTCACTGGTTGTTATACCCATGTCAAATAAAGTTTAGGGCTTCCGGTGCAAATTTTTTCCTGCTTTCACGGCGAGGTAGATGGATTATGTGTCATGCCAACCCCCCAACCCCCACTCCTATAATACCCTAAAGATATAACTGTAAATTTACTCTGATGACATCTTGTGTTCTCTTTTGACTTTGTTCACATTCTCATATGACTCGACATTTTGTTGTGTACAGAGAAAAAGTACAGGAAACACCATTGATAGAATTTGATAACAGTATCATTAATATACCCGGAGGTGAAGGCTGCGTGGTTTGGTTGCACTAGAGATATTACTTGATATTTAATCTTGAACTAGAGAAATGTTTATCATATGGGTATGTAATTTATACCGATATTGTTTTCATTCCAACACGCCCACAGACACAAATCTCGAGTTTTGATGCCCTGGGAAAAGCATGACTCTTTCCTTAAACATGACACATAATTTATCACACACTACTATGAAATATATACGATAAATGCATATATACTGTAAGTAAATTATGAGTATGGTGAATATGTGAGAGAAAAATATGACAAAAAAATAATGTGAGACAGATAAAAAAGTAATACCTGCTGTTAACATGTTTGCACTGGGCCAGGTTTGTGTTAAGGTCGACTGGGCAGGGAGGGCTACGAGTGTTTTTTTCGTGTCTGACGTATTTGGGAAGGTGGACGTGGAAGGGATGGAGATGGGTGAGTTGAAGGGAGGAGGGAAAGGAGAGGAGATGGAGGGATGGAAGATGGAAAGGAGAGGAGAGGAGATGGATGGATGGAAGATGGAAAGGAGAGGAGAGGAGATGGATGGAGGGAGGATGGAAAGGAGAGGAGAGGAGATGGATGGATGGATGGAGGATAGAAGGAGAGGAGATGGAGGGAGGATGGAAAGGAGAGGAGATGAAGGGATGGAGGATAGAAGGAGAGGATATGGAGTGATGGAGGACTTAATGGAGGATGGAAAGGAGAGGAGATGGAGGATGGAAAGAAGATGCATATGTGAAGAGACGTGAATTTGGAAGTGAAAAAAATTGAGGTGTAAAATTGTAACCTTTATGCAAAAAGATTTTCACCATATTAATTGACGTTTATTGTACGAGGCGTCAACGGCAGTTTAAAAGCTACGGTATATGTCAACTTGTCAGGTATTAAAAATCTGTACGAAAATTTTTCACTGTCTTTTTATATGTCAAGTGAGAAATTTGAAGGTATTGATGGGAAAGGCAATATCAGTGAGTCACTTAATATTGATGGGGTCAAAATAGGATGAAGGTTGACAGTCAGTAGAAGTTTTAGGTTCATTATGTCTGTAGTAAAGTCTGTATTGCCACATGTACTGTACACACATACAGTATATACTCTCTGCAAAGTCTATGCCTTATAATCGTCTGTCCTTCAGTTCTCATCATCGTAATTGTGTTTTCATTCTATATCATTTTAATTTTCTCTCTCTTTGTGGTTGTATCTCATTTCTGGGAGTTGTTGTTGTTGTATCGTTTCATATTCACCCTCCTTGTTTTCGTAATTTCTCTGCTATTCATGCCACCCATTCCACACACACACACACACACACACACACACACACACACACACACACACACACACACACACACACACACACACACACACACACACACACACACTCCTCCTTCCACTTCTGATCTACTCCATCCCCCTTCGTGCCTCGTCTACCACTCCACCTTCCTCATGATGAATCCTGATTTATGCCAATGGATTGCACGAAGGTAATTAAAGGGACCGTCTCTTTTGGTGGGCGAATTAGAGGGCTGCTAAATCCTCCAAACTATGCCAGGAAACGGACTCCATTGAAATGATTGCTGCTGTTTTGTGGCGCAGTGTGGAGGAATCAGAACCCTCCTACCCTCAAGTAAGACAGACAGACAGACGACCACAAAGGACTAAATGAATTCAGCACCTCTTTATTTCGACCAACTAAGTAAATTATGGCCACTGATTGCATTAACTTCTATGTCATCTACTGCACGAAGGACTTTACCGAAATAGACACATGCAGGTGGTTTAAAAAATGTATTGACAGTATTTTTTTTTATTTCTACGACCAACATTAATAACCTTTGACCTCTCATATTTATTATTTATTTGCCAAAATTAGTTGCAGGGATTATGCATATGATTTCTTAGGTGGGTTGGGATGAGGTTGGACTGATAACAATTTTGAGATAAGAATGAGGAAAGTTTGGAGCCGCCTTTGTCCTGCTGTGGACTAGTTGATAACGATTGTGATAATAGTTTACAAAAGATGCCGTGTAAAGAGATGTAAAAATATCCTGTCAACCTTAAACTTCCATTATCAGTTATTGTTATATGAATAAAAGTTTGTTTACTTAGCTCCTATCGATTTAGAATAGTCAATGGGACCTTGTCTTTTTATACACTAAAGTTTAATATATACTACTGAAGGACGAATTGGAAGCTACATACATATTCCTACAAACCATTGGTGAAAATGTTAATGATTCAAATCAGGTCATGTAATATTATCATTTTGTCGTTCAATATGGAGGCATGATGCAGTCACTTCCAAGCCTCCCGTCCCCGTCCCTCGTCCCTCTTCCTCAACAACAGCCAGCCAGGGCGATTAAATCATAATGTAAAAGCTCCCCAAGAACTCGTTGTTGGTGGAGTAGCAAGAAGCCTAGAGGCCCTCGTTCCCGCTTGACCTTAACTGCTGGAGGTCTAACTCGGCTAAAATACCAGAGTGAGGATGTAACCCAAACTCTTTACAAAGTATTGGGTATAGGGTTGGATAGTGCTAATTATTCCACACTAAAGAGTATAAATTATGAACCGTGTGCATGGATCTGGAGGCAAGTGTTCTGTTATAGGAGTTATTTTTTTTTTTTTAGTTATGTCCTTCCTCCTCCTCAGTCAACGCTGTTCCCGAATTTTATAAACACGAAATAAAGCCAAAAGGAAACTACTATATAATTATATACTGTATATATGTGTTTTCTGGGGTTTCATATATAGTGATCCGGTCTGTTCATTTAACTACACGAGATCATTAATTAATTAAAGTGTTGATAAGAAATACATTAATTGAAATAAATATCAGTAGGGCATCAATACCTTTCATATCTAAAAATAAGACCCCCTTGCTCTCTTCAACATATTTCCTAATTATAAAAAAAGTTAATAAGACCCCCGAGCATTTTAATTATTGTCGCTGTCTGTACACATCTACCTTCCCCACGAACAACCAACAGGAACCTCCACACAAAGTAATTATATATTTGTTTCAGAGGAATCTCGTGTTGGGGAATTTTCTCTTTGCAGGATGTTTGGGTTTTACTATATTTTTGCGACTAAAAGTGCAACGTAATAAGCTTATGTAAATTATACCCAAGTGCAATTTAACTTGTGTGGGACCGAACACACGTACGTTAAGGGAGTAGGATAATTCACTTTTGTTACATTGGAGTGTCATGATGCCTCCAAAATATGCCAGGAAACAGGACTAGATGAACAAAAGTAATGGTGTTTTGCTGCTTGGAGTAGTTTGCAGGAATCAGTTGCTCCAGATTTGCCAACACTGTACTTCCCTCTTAAGCATATTTCAGAGTAGCACAGTTAGGTTATCCTTCACCATCTGTTCTTTATATAATCTGGTTTAGTTTGTTATAACCCATATTAGCGGAAGTCCTCAAGCCCTTAGAATGTAGGGCGAAGGACGGGGGTAGCTTTTGTGTGTGTAAACCAGAGGACGAAGGAAAATGAGTTGTCGTACTGTACCTACCCACGTTAGGGAGTACAACATAGGTCCTGGATGATGGTCAACAGCAGGGTGGGTGGGTGGGTTGTGGGGACTTGTTCGTGGGGGTCGGCTTTGTTTACATACCCGGGCAGTGTTGCCAGGTGAGCCAGCACTCCACACACATGCCTAGGGGTAAACTCAGCCAGCTCTTTTAAAGGAAGTGGGATGTGGGGGGAGGGATCGGAAAAGTGTTTATCTGGCAACATTGCATGCCTGTGTGAGGGGTATCAAGCTTATATAGGGATGGTGGGGGAGAAGGGAGTGTGTTCTGATGAGGCTGCTTGATTGAACGTATACATTATGTTTGATAAATAATGTGCATTTGTGTGCATACCGAAACGGAGAAGGTGAATGCAGGTGAGGCAGGTGACCAATTTGGGTAGTATAGGTGAGACAGCAGAAAGTGAACAGGTACAGGTTGGGTTGGGCAGGCGACTTGATGTAAATGAGACAGGAGAGGAGAGACGCTTGACAAACTGGTATAAATGCAAAAGAGACAGTTTATTACAATACAGGTGTTACACGGACTTAAATATGGGTTAGATGAGGATGGTACAGGTGGGAAAGGTGAGAGGGTCAGATGAATTGGGTTGAAATAGACAACTTTAAGATGAGGAATAATAATAATAATAATAAGAAGAAGAAGAAGAAGAAGCTTAGATAACGTGAAGTGAGCCAGATGAGGTGAAAATATCAGGGAAGAGGAATCAGATACACGAATAATTTAATGTGGATAGATGAGGTAAGAAGTGAGAATGAATTAGAATACATGATATGGATCAGATGAGGTGAAAATGTTAGGGAATATATAGTAAGCCAGATGCATGATATGAGATATATATGTGGTGGAAATTGAAGTAGATATAAAAATAAATGTGGGGGAAAGTGAAGTAGGTTGGTTTTCTTAGCACATTGCAGAGAAGGAGAATTTGGTAGATAAATAGATAGATAGATAGATAGATTATACGTGGGTCGGCTAGGTGGGTCAATTAGGTCATACAAAACACGTGAGGTGGGTCAGGCGAGTTGAAGTGAAGTAGAGGAGGTTGATAAGGTGAAGTGTGTGAGTAGGGGTGAGGTAGAGTAAGGGGTGTATGGTAAGGGAGGGTAAGAGGTGTATGGTAAGGGAGAGTAAGGGGTGTATTATATGGTAGAGGGTATGACATTGTATTATTGAAGGAATCATAAGAGTGAGTGGGCCTTGTTTATCTCCTCAATTTTCACCCATCAGTACATTCATCCAGTCATCCTTCAAGACAGCCAGCCCTTGTACAGTTGCCAGCACTTTTAGATGGTACAGTCATCGTTGCCAAGTCCTCTTTTCCTGTACCAGTTATAAGTGCTGGCAAGTGTACATCCACTCGTCTGTGTTTTTATGTCTATAATTTTGTCTGTCTGTCATTTCTTTTGGTGTACAATTATATTTTATTTACTCATCTATCGAATCATCTGTTTTTATTCGTCTTTTTCCGCTTATTCCTCTTTTAAATATTTGCTTTAGTATATAATATTTTTCCATTTATTCATTCGTCCATCAATCTCATACCCATACCCACATCTGCATCCAAACTTACACCTGCAACAACACCCACATATATACACCAAAACCCCACACCCACATCCATATACAGTATACCAAGTACCCAACTAAATATTTATCCCGTCATGTGATCGTATTCTCAGCACGTGAAGGGATGGAACGACATGCGAATTGTATGATAGAGTTGACCAGGAAAGAAGGGAGGGAAGGAAGGATGGATGGGTGGATGGAGAATGAGGTTATGGGGATGGGGGTGGGAGGGAGGATGGAGTAGACACGAGAGAGTGATGGAGATAGAGGGAAGGAGGAAGGGATTGAAGGATAGGGGTTATGAGAAGAAGATAGAATAGATACAAAGGTGAAATACATTTATGTAAGGGGTAGATAACACCTCGCCTTATTCTAATTCAACAGGGAGGCGGTGTGTGTGTGTGTGTGTTCTTTATCTATAAGAGAGATTGCTGCTGGTGACTTCTAAAGTCGAATTATTCATATATATTTTAATCACTCCGAAAACTCTTTTTTTTTTCTTCGTTTTACTTATACTTTTATTTTGTTGTCTCGTCATCCTTGTCCATGTTTATATTATTTTTTACTTCTTCCTTCCTCTCCACTATCACCACCATCACCAATATCTCTTCTTCCTCCTCATCATCCTCTTCTTTCTCCTCCTTGTCTTTCTCATCTTCTCTCCTCCTCTTCCTCCTCCTCCTCCTCTTCTTCTTCTTTCTCCTCCTTTTCCGGTGATGCTTTTAAGTGGGAAGACACAATCGCGTACAGTAAGTTATAGCGTATTCACCAAGCCTTCTGTACCCTTGTAAGTAGCCTACTCTAACCAAGCCAACAATGCCTTTCCAATCACATGCACAAGCCACACGTGAGAGAGAGAGAGAGAGAGAGAGAGAGAGAGAGAGAGAGAGAGAGAGAGAGAGAGAGAGAGAGAGAGAGAGAGAGAGAGAGAGAGACTACAACATTACAACAGTAGCAGTAGGTTATAGGTAGTAATTTTTCTTGTACAGTCGCGGCACATAGTCCTTAATTGATCAGGTTGTAAGGGAAAGTCTGCTCAAGGATTATGTACCTCAACTGTACCGTATTATTCTATTTTAGTTTTTTTGGTACCGACAGTATTTTAACGAAGAATAAGTATTAGGTTAGTTTTATTGTATAATTAGTAAATAGCTTGTTAGTTGGTTTGTTAGCTTGTGGGGTAAATGGTTGGTTTGTATATTAGACTGAAGATTGGTTGTTTGGTTTTGATTAGATAATAAGTTTGATTATTGTTTGGTAAGGTTGCAAAGCAGTAATTTGGTTAGATGATTGGAAGGTTTAGTTTAATGTATGTTGATTGGTAATTTTAGTTAATATAAGTTGATTGGTAAATTTAGTTAATGTCAGTTGATTGGTAAGTTTAGTTAATGTAAGTTGATTGGTAAATTTTGTTAATGTAAGTTGATTGGTAATTTTAGTCAATGTAAGTTAATTGGAAAGTTTAGTTAATGTAAGTTAATTGGAAGGTTTAGTTAATGTAAGTTAATTGGTAATTTTAATCAATGTAAGATGATTGTCAATTTTAGTTAATGTAAGTTGATTGGTAATTTTAGTCAATGTAAGTTAATTGGAAAGTTTAGTTAATGTAAGTTAATTGGAAGGTTTAGTTAATGTAAGTTAATTGGTAATTTTAGTCAATGTAAGATGATTGTCAATTTTAGTTAGTTAGGGTGTGAGGTTGTATGATTGTCACAGGTTGGTTACTACCCTGTTGTGTTGTGAATATGGAGAAGGCTAGAAGGTGGGGGGGAGGGAGAGGTGGAGAGAAGAGGGAAGTGAGAGGGGGACGAGGTGAAGCGAGGTCAGCAGATCCATGCATGGGTGTGGCGAAGGGAGGGAGGGAGGGAAGGAGTGAGTGAGAGGGGGGGAGGGATAATATATAATGTATGCAGCGAATGTAATAATAAAGAAGATAACTTGTTAGGGTTTGCTTGTATATCCTTAGGTGAGAGAGTGAGAGAGATTATATTGATGGATGATGTGTGAGTGATTGTGTAGTTGGAGTGAGAGATGTTTGTGAGAGTGTGAGTGGTTGAATGAGGGGAAAAAGTGTGGGAGTGAGAACGGAGGGATAAAGTGGAAACCGGAATGAGATTGTGGTTTTGTATGTGTGTGTGTGTGAAAGAGAGAGAGAGAGAGGGGGGGGGGAGTACTTGCCAGGCATATTGGGAGCAGTGAGAGTGAGGGGAGATGTGTGGGGCGGGGGTTGGTGGGGGGCAGGATTGAATGTGAGTAAGGGATAATAGGAGTGAGGCGATGGTAACAGAGAGGTGGGTAGGTCGGTAGGTAGGTAGGTATGGGGGGTGGATAGTGGAGACAGGTGAAGTGAAGGGGAAGAGTCAGGGTAGAGGAAGGGGGCGGGGGGCAGGTGTGTGTGTGTGTGTGTGTGTGGACGAGCAGGCAGGTAGGTAGGTACCCTCACTGTGTGTGTTATTGGCGTCACTCCTGGCTGCTGCTCCTTCCTTCTCTCTCCTCGTCCCTTCCTTCCTTCACTCGTGTCGTCAGATGTGTGTTGGTGGGGAGGGTTTTGACATGAGGTGGAGTGTCATGTAGTGTCTATAGTGTGGCGTGGAAATTATGGTGACACATACGCTATACATGCATCATACCTCAATTGTGTTGGTGTTGACATGGTGTACAGTAGGGTGATGTATTGTAGTGTGGAATAAGTGACGTATACATCATACATCTGTTGTGGTGGTGTTGACAATGAGGTGTGAAATCGGTGACACTTATTACATCCATACATACCAAATATCTGATCATATGAATCTTGTCAGTCCTCTTTAAAATTAGCCTCACGAGATGACATTTTTAGGACCCCATGTGTGACGCCTGGGACAGTGAAGTCGAAACCCCAAAGAAAATATGATAATGGTGTAATAATGTGTCTTAAAGTGTTTTGTGGAAGATAAAAACGGTGTTAAGAAATGATGGAAATACTATAAAAAAATATCTGGGTATGTTGTTGTGTTTGTTGAAGTGTTTGGAAATGTGGTGGTGTCGTGGTGAGGTTGTGTTGTGTGGGGTTGGTAATGGTTTAGTGACGTTGGAAGTGTGAGTGATAATAGTGAAGTGGGATATCATGAAGTGTGGTGTATTTAAAAAGTAAGGTGTGCATTGGTCGTGGCTTGGTGATGTTGAAAATGTGATGTAAATAAGATGAATAGTAATGTTGGAGTTTTGGTGACGTTAACATACTCTCCCCACATAAAAGAGGACTGTTACTTGAATGTGAATGTCATAAAGAAAGCATGTATAGGCCTAGTATACTCTCTATTTATATTCTAGTTGTCGAGTGGGTACCGTAGTTTTCGTGTGGCGTCGGAACTGATGTGGTGCCCTTAGGTGTGTGTGTGTGTGTGAGGGTGTGTGTGTGTGTGTGTGTGTGTGTGTGTGTGTATGTATGTGTGAGGGTGTTTGTGTGTGTGTGTGTGTGTAAGGTAAGAGAGTACATTGGCGTCAAAATAATGATGCCCCGAAGTGTAACGTGTGGTTTGATGAAGATGCTTACAATATATTACTCGGTTACGACAAGACTGTACTACTGAATGATCCAATCCTGGGTGTAGTTATTAGGCGAACCCTTTGCTTGCCTTTGATACATGACCACATAAGAATACTTCACAAACTTAAGGGCCTGCATGTCATTCTATTATCATATCTTGTTTTTTTTTATCAATTGTACAACACCCTAGGTTAGGTTACTTACTTCACTCACGTCTGAAAACTTTATAAACACCTTAGGTTAGTGTCTTGCTTCCCGAGATGTCCAGATTGGTCCACATAGGGTGCGATAAACAAATAGCTTCTTCCATTACCGATTGTGTGTGTATTTATCTACTATTTGAGAGTTGTTTGGAGTGCATACTTTGGCAATCACATAATATTATATACGAGACAGACTGCCAACTGAACTTCAGACACCATTTTGATACCATAAAGACTGCCTTCATTATGTGTCCCCTGTTGTATTGTTTATACTTTATCAGCCTCTACTCATAGGTGGAGGGAAGTGAACTATAAGCCTAAGCAGCTTTTACGAACCTCTCAGATTCCACAACACGACCAGGTACAGTGAAGGAGAGGAGGAGGAGGTGGAGGAGGAGGAGGGTGTTGGGGTGATTGTGTGGGTCGGGGTGGCGTGCATGTTTTTAGAGAATGGTGCTTGTAGGGACTTGGCCTGTGTGTGTGTAGTGGAATGAAAGTGGGTACAGAATTATGGTTTGGGTAGGTAGACTTAATGAGTTGGATGAGGTGAAGGTGGGTATACCAAACGATGCTGATGGTGATGATGATGATGATGATGATGATGGTAGAGGTATAATGAAGTGTGAGGTGGTCAGGGTTCTTGTGTATGGTAGGGTGAGGGTGGATACAAAATGGGGATGATGGTAGTGGTACTGTACACACACACACGCACATTCACACACACACACACACACACACACACACACAGAGAGAGAGAGAGAGAGAGAGAGAGAGAGAGAGAGAGACAGAGAGAGACAAAGAGAGAGAGAGAGAGAGACAGACAGACAGATTAACATTCCCATTATGACAGTACAAGCGACCCCCATCTCTCTCTCTCCTAACTTAGGGTCATGGTGGGGCAGGGGGTGGAGGATGTATGTGTGGCTGAATAGTATGACCCACTTCCAGGCCACTTGAAAGACGGGTGAATGGACCACTCTGGATAATGCTATGTGGTGAACGGATCAAGGTGGAAGGATTAACTGGTGTGTGTGTGTGTGTGTGTGTTATGTTATGTTATATCACTGTTGTATGTACGTTTTCTTCCTCTGTGTGTGTGTGTGTGTGTGTGTGTGTGTGTGAAAGTTGTTATGATTTCACTGTCATATGTACGTTTTCTTCCCCGGTTCTTTCCTTTTGTATATCGTAAAGTACATTTTCCCGTATTAGTTCTGGTGCCGGATAATTATTGGATCAAAATACCCTAAGGACTTTTGATATTGAAGAGAATCATAATTACCGTAAATAGTATGAAGTTACTGATGTCGCCCTAATGTTATTATATATAAATTAATCGTCACGGCAGTCGAAAATTAATTAAGAGGCCCGGTGATGTAGTCAGAAAATTGGAGATAAGCGAGTCCTTTAAATATTGCCAGGAAACCCCTCCTATATGGGATGGAGCTTGTTTCGTGGCATAGTCAGGAGGAATCAGAAGTCTCCAATATTAAAACATGAACACAGTGCCCTTAAGCACAAACTTTCATTAGTGGCAAATCGCACCGAATTAAAATTGGCTTATATACCGTAATCTTATCAGTCGAGTGAGTATAACCCCTCAGGATCTTTTAGTACATCAAGACCCAAACTTAATTATGCTATGAACTTATAATTATGTAACCCAAGTTTCTATAATCACACCCTGACCGTAACTATATCCCCGTCGAAGAAAATATTAATGATGCCTGGGGCCTAAATCTCTCTCCCTGACCTTAATAGTGTAATCGCGGTCGGACTCTGGATTAAAACTTTGAGGGGCAACATTATTATTTTCACCCATATTTTTTTTTTTTTTTAATTAGACCCGAGCCTAACGTTAGACTTTTTCTTGTGCCCAGAAACTGATGTATAAAGTGGCACATTCCAGAAGAGAGAGAGAGAGAGAGAGAGAGAGAGAGAGAGAGAGAGAGAGAGAGAGAGAGAGAGAGAGAGAGAGATGCATGAAGAGATGGGGAGATTTGAAGTAAGGTCATTGTAGTCACGTAACCAGACCTGACCTGACCTGACCTGACCTGGGAGTTGGTATTTGAGTGACACATTATAAAGTCTTATGTTTTACCCAGGGTCCTGCTGACTCTCATTGTTAATAAGACGTGACTGGATGTGATATAAAGAGTGTGTGTGTGCAGTAAATCCTTTTAATACTGCTCATAGTCTCTCTCTCTCTCTCTCTCTCTCTCTCTCTCTCTCTCTCTCTCTCTCTCTCTCTCTCTCTCTCTCTCTCTCTCTCTCTCTCTCTCTCTCTCTCTCTCTCTCTCTCTCTCTCTCTCTCTCTCTCTCTCTCTCTCTCTCTCTTTCTCTTTCTCTCTCTCGAAGAAAAAAAAAAGAGTCGTTTGCACATCAGACTCCACATGTTATCAGATCCAAAGTACATTCAGAATCAGTGTTTAATCCATACCACCAAGTATCGGAGTTTGATCATATGGGACAATATTAAGGTCTGTTGGTGCTATAGATAAACTCCCATTTAATTAATAGCAGATGCCTTGTTGTTGATACCCTTTTCCTATCAGATTATTTGATTATTACATTTGATTGGTTACAACACCATGTTTGATTATTGTATTGTATTGTGTGTGTGTGTGTGTGTGTTTGTGTGTGTGTGTGTGTTGTGTGTGTTGGTTTCCTTTCTATCTCGTCTGTTTCTATATATGGGACCTTCTATCGTGTTTCCTTTGTGTTCTTTCTCTTCTTCATGTCACTCATCTCATCTCATCTCTCGGCACACCTACTGTATTACTATCACTGTATAAAGTCAATGAAAGTGAAGCAGTGAAAGGGACCAATTAACACCACCTGATTTATACCCCCTGTAATCTATCATGCGTTTTTAGGAATCGATCGTCAATTGTTGGTTTTTCCTCCATTCACGTGTAATTGTTGGCGGCCCTCTGGTGGTGAGTGTATACATTATAGACTCATGGCCATGCGCAGACTCAAGGCAATATATCTTGGCCTTGCGCAGACTCATCTTCCCTATTCTGGAAACCTGGAATGACTTAAATTTTAGCATTGTGGATAAAATATAAGTTTGGTGGTATTCGAAAGTTTTTATTTATTAATTAATTTATTGTTTGTTTGTTTATTTATTTAATTTTTCTTACGAGATAACATCCAGTGAGTGTAAGGACTTTGGTTGATATTTCCTGGGTATAAAGGGGAAAGGAAAACGTGGTAATTGAGATAAGTAATTGTAAGATGAGAGAAGAGAGGTAGCTTCCTTTGTTTCTCGTCTGATTGCGGCCATTCCCTTAATATCTGTGTACGCTCACTTCCGTAGTCAATGTGTGTGGGCCAGATCAACACACACACACACACACACATACATACACACACATACACACACACACTCACACTCACTCACTCACTCACTCACTCACTCACTCACTCACTCACTCACTCACACACACACACACACACACACACACACACACACACACACACTCACTCACTCACTCACTCACTCACACACACACACACACACACACACACACACACACACACACACACACACACACACACACATCCCAGCCGTGTCTCCTACAAAAAATGCATGACACGGGCTTCCTCGATACACACACACACACATACACACACATACATAAAAACATATGTATAATTTTGTTTATTATATACTCAGATAAATTTGGTGTATACTCCAGTGTGTATACATAGAAATTAATTATCTTGGGACTTCATATAGGCCTACTCCATCTTGAGTCATGTACAATTGTCAGCACTTATAACAGGTACAGTCAGCGTTGTCATTCCTCTTCCCATGTATCAGGTATAAGTGCTGGTAACTGTACACAAATACTTTCACTCACGTATCCTGTATTATTTCTACACTGTTGAGGCTTTTATTTTTTTTTTTTTTCCCGGCAGTTGTTGTCTGTTTGTTTACCTTCTCTTATTAATTAAAATCATTGGCACTTCACCACAATCGGTTTATATATCTACATGTCATAATAAAAATGTGATGTGGATGGTGGTTATGGTGGATTGTTCGTGTCGTGTTGTTGTTGTTGTTGTTGGTTGTGGTCATGTTGATAGTGAGTGGAATCTGTTTTAATCATTTTTTCTCCTATGGGTACTACATATTTTCTTGGGACCCCCTGTAGAGTTGAGACTATAGGGAGCATACGAATGATTTATGTATTTAGTTTAGTTGTTATTATACGGCAGGTTTTTTTTTTTTTTTTTTTTTTTTTTTTTTTTTTTTTTTTTTTTTTTTTGCTGATGACCGGGAAAAAAAATATATGTTAATGTTCGTGGTGGAAACTGGTTCTTCCTGTTCTCTGAGGGGTCTTATTTTTTTTATTTTTTTTCTTGGTGTAATTTTTTGTTTTCTTGTTGTGTACTGTATATGGTTTGGATGTCGAGGGTAGTAGTAGTAGTAGTAGTAGTAGTAGTAATAGTAATAGTAATAGTGGTGGTGATCCTTGTATGTGATAAGTTGATAACCTTTTTCTGGACGTCATTTTTAGATGCAAGTAAAATAGGAGTTTGGGTTTTCACTCCGTACTTTATTTGATATTACTTAAAATTAATTACTCTGTTGACTCATTTTTGTTTACATATCTTACCATAAACATCGACGTGGGTCCTTTAATATTGTTAGGTTTTCACTCAGTCATTTATTATTGCTTGGAATAAAATGCCCTGTTGACTCATTTTTATATACGTATCTTGCCAAAAAAACAAACAAACATTAATTAGTCTGTTTATAGTTTATGTTGTTTGTGTTGGTGGCGTTCATTTGTATTCACCTCTCACCGCTCGGGTACAGTAGGCCTATTGTAACATGTCCACCCTCTACAGCTAACTACTATATAGGGTGGAAGAAAAAAACTTACAGGTGAGGGCGTCTAATTGATTCCTCACACACTATGTTAGGGGATGGGTGACCGCGGTAATGCTATAGTAGTGGGAATGTTTATTTGTATTTTTGGAGGGTTCTGTACAGTGATATTATATTTAAACTTGCTCTCCTTTAAGTGTTGGTTAATATAATTAGTTTGTGCTATCTCTCTCTCTCTATCTATCTATCTATCTATCTATCTATCTATCTATCTATCTATCTATCTATCTATCTATCTATCTCTCTCTCTCTCATCTATATAGGGGAATCTGTTGCGTGGCATAGTTAGGAGGAATCAGTGACCATTCATTACGACCACACATAATATACCCTTAATGGTGACTTGGTATAAGATAAGAACGTGATGGTAATGCACAGAATAAGATTAGAACCATGACTGGCCTAAGATATTGAAAGATAGCCCATGAGAGAGGGTGAGAGGGAGGAAGGAGAAAGGAAGGAAGGAAAGGGCAAAGGTACAGGGGAGGAAAGAGAACGGAAAAGAGAAAGGTAAACAGCACGAAGGTAGACAGAAGGGGAGGGGGGGGGGACGGAAATAGAAAAGAAAGAAGGGAAAGGAAAGACGACGAGAAGGAGGAGCAATGAGGAGGGAAAGAGGGAGGAGGAATGAGGAGAGGGGGGGAAGGAGGAGGAATGAGGAGGGGGAGGGAGGGGGTCACACACACGTTATCTTATCAGTTCACGAAGCCAAGCCAAGCCAGTTAGTGTACCCCACCCCCTTGCCCTACGCCAGCTGTTGCCTCGCCCCTCAACTCAGTGTCACGTCGGCAGTTGCACAGGTGGGGCGCGGGGAACAAAAGGTGATGGTGTGTTGTGGTGGTGGAGACAAGTGTGATGAGGACAGTGATGGCTGGTGTAGTAGTAGTGATGATGGGTGATAATAGATGGTGTGGTGGTGATGACGGTGTGGTGTGGTGACGGTGTTGATCTGGTGGTGATGACAGGTGGTATAATTGGGCGGTGTGGACATGACAGGAGTGGGGTATAAGTGGACGGAAGGACAGGTGTGGACGGTGTGGCAGGTGAGGACGATAGGGACAGGTGAGGAGTCTGAGTGAGAATGCTGTGAACCGCAACAATCGGAAGGCATGTTATGTTTTATAGTAGTTGTAGCTTAGTGGATGTCTTGAGGGGGTTAGTTAAAGATGTTGTTGGTGCTAATTGTGACGAAAAACTTGTGGGAAGATAATAGCCTGGAAGGGAGAATGTAAAGCAAAGATTATAATGAAAGGCGAAAGTTGTGATATTAATGTCGATGGTATACAAGTTTGAATACAAGGAGAACGTTTGTAATTGTAAACTGAAAAGGTCAACGTGAATAAGAGAATGGTATAAAGATAAGCTAATGTTTTAAATTGCACCTTAATTTATTACGTGTGGATGTGATGCCGATAATTTAACTGATAGAAAAGAACCTGTTATTGACTGAGAAATGAAACAAGTATCCTGTGTAAGAATCAGAGTGGAAACATAATCGTTACTTATCATTAATTACTTATTTCGATAATTAGTTGCTGATTATGCACTTTCATTAATGTATATATAAAATTTCCGCGCAAATATTTCTTGACATAACATTACTCCACTACAATTATATAATTGCTCATATAATTATGTAATAGTTTTCATTTAGGAGAGAGAGAAAGAGAAGAAATGTGTGTGTGTGTTTATGCAATGTTGGTGGTTGAACTGGTGGGTCGGGAATGCAACGAGCCGCTCCCATGGGAAAAGCGATACCCCGTGAGACCTCTCCCAGGTGGAGAGAGAGAGAGAGAGAGAGAGAGAGAGAGAGAGAGAGAGAGAGAGAGAGAGAGAGAGAAAGCCAGGAAGCATAGGCAGAGAGAGATTAAACCTAGAGATGGAAAACAAAATCACCACTATTGTGTTCAGTGACATGTAAACACTGAAAAAAAGTTGCCCCATTGAAGGCCAAGTTAATAATATTCCCAGGCATTGAGGACTGGTACAGTATGTCACTTGTCTCACCACCTCACCCACAACAACAACACTCGAGCCACGTTCCATCAGCAGCAAAGAAATATAAGAACATACTTTTTTGTACTACTCATTGGGAGTGACCAAAGCTAGTTTTTTTAATATATATTCTTCTTTCTATACGGACCCACAGTGACTAAGCCAGAATGTATTCAGTTTGACTATTCTTTTGGGTTCTTGAGAAATCAAAAGAAAAAGAAAAGGTAATTATTTTTAAGTTACCTAAGCTTGTTTAATAATGTGTGTATTTTTTTTTCAATCTTCAGTTGAATCAGAGTATGATTCTCCGGACTAGCTGAGTGATAGTGTAATCTTGAACTTATTACACCTTAAAACTCTTGGTTTGTGACAGTGTGCTAAACTAATGGCAAAAAGGGCGCGAATCTTTTGGCGCTCAACAAAGGGAAGATCTCCTAAACGGCTCAGATCATTGACGGCATCTCACAGTTTGGTTAGTAATCAAAATGGAGTCACTGGTGGCCTTCGTATCATCATCCTTGGACGCCGCTATGCCTCCGCCTGCTGCTCTGGGCCAGGAATACTACCAGGACACCACCCTGGAGTTACATTGCTTCACGGAGGATAATGCTAGCTTCTGCCCTGTGAGTGATATCAGGGGTAGAGTCAGACCCATCAGAAGACCCTCTACATTTAGGGGCAGACAGCCTGTGAGGCAAAAGTTGGATCAGCAGTCCCTATTGGCAGCCTCCAGAATAATGATGAGAAAGAACCAGCAATGGCTTAACAGCAAGGAGGACCTCACAACTCTCGACACAGCGGACCTGGAACCATCACAGGGACTGACGGATGCTACATCAAGCGCTCTGGTAGAAATAAATGGGATGGAGGGGAAAGGTATTGATAGGCACACAGGTACACTCCTTGACACCATCCCTGACGAGGCCCCAGCCACCATGACCAGAGCTCCTTCCCTTGCTGTCCTGGATGATTCCTCTTCAATTGTTTCCAATGCCACCTCTTTAGTTTGGGAGCCCATGTCGAACCCTTTACTCCATGACCTCATGATGGACAATGATGTCAATTCCTTATTGAGTAATTCTACTGCTGGTGCAAGTACATCCTCAGGAACTCTGACTCCTGATAATACCCTAAGTCATGGTTCATCTTTGGAAACTTTGACCACACCACCTCCACTGCAACATCTGAACTCGACTCCATCCTTCACCATCCATCGAGGAGACTCTGTGGAGGGAGTGTTCCTGTCTTCAGATGTTCCACCACCAGTAGCAGAAGAGCTTCCCATCTCACCCTCAGACTCTCATCAAAGTCCCTTCCGTCGTCAGGTGTTCACATCGCTGATGACACGACAATCTGCCCTTGTATCACGGATCAACCAACAGTCCAGCAACCTCCTGAAGACAATGCAGGAAGTGGCTGAGGCAACAGTGGGACCTCCATCAAACGGCAACATTACAGTACAAAAGTCATCTACTTGCGAATCTGAGAAACATCGTAGAACTAAAGTTATATTTAGAGGGGGGATTGATTCTGGTGAGGAGGACGACGCCCTCTCCTTCAGTACAGCAGCAGTAGATGTTGCCCCACATGCACAGGCTATTCAAGTACCAGTGGTCAAGAGAGTTGGGGAGCGTATGTTGTCCATCTGTGACTCTGGCTTGGGCTGGGATACAGATGATGACCTGCGGACTTCTTCTTTGGGATCCTTTTCCACCCTCAGCTCCACCTCCACACTGAGCGAGGACAGCGAAAATGTGCCTGAGGATGAAGCAGGTAAGACTCGAGAATGGTGCTTTAACTTTATCATTTTACAAAGGCAACAATATGGTTCAGATTGGGACGTCTTCAGTTATGACGTAAGTGGCACAATTCCACAAGAATTTGAAATTGGTATAATTATTAATATCTTGTTTTCTAAGAGGACGTGGTCAGATTTTAAGGATAGAAACGGATGATAACGACCAACACAAAGTCACGATTATGCCTACACGGATAATTTATGGAAAAATATTGTAGAAAAATGAAGTGTCATGACGAATTGTTACCTAAGGACTGCATTGTCACGACTATCACCGTATTGGCCCTCCCTGAGTTGTTACATATAGACTCGAGTTATTGGACCTTTACACAAGAGGTGTACTTTATCTTATCAGGCAGCAGGCAGCCTTAGATAACACACTTTGCTTTGTATAACTACTCCCTACTCCCCCATCCCATCCCACCCCACCTAATCCCCCACCACCATACATGTTTACTGACCCCTTTGAACCCGCTGAGAGATTAAGAAGGGACACGTGATCTCTGTATGGGAATGATAAGGGTCGTCAGATTCCTGCGAGGTGTCCCACGAGACTATTATAGCTTCTTTGGTGTAGGTGCTGTTGTTGTGTGTCACAGATTACAGGTTTCGGTAACATAGAATTTGCAGACTCGTGGTTAAATAAACTGACGCTTGCTCCAATTAATTCATGGGACTATAAATGTGATTAATTATTCCTTTCTCATCCACAACTGCAGTGTTTAGTGTTTTTATTACTTGAGTTGTTCAGAGGTGCAATTCAAGCGTAAGTAAAATCAAAAGTTATATATTATGTCTTAAATAGTGTATAGATGTTGTCGTGGCAGCTGAAGGATCCTGACATGCTAATGATGTAATAAGCCATCAGGGTGAAAAGCTTATTAGAATTCATGCAGTTGGTTTGTTGTGGCACACACACACACACACACACACACACACACACACACACACACACACACACACACACACACACACACACACACACACACACACACACACACACACACACACACTATCACCATTGCCACCATCACTTTACACACACACACACACACACACACACACACACATACCAGTTATAAGAGTGTGGTGACCTCGTAATACCAAACTAGTGTCCAGTTTGGTATGCCAGCAGTGTCCTATACCTCTCCCTCCCTCCCTCTCTCCCTCTCTCCTTCCTTTTATCCATCCAGCCCTCCTTCCCTGTTTCTCGTCACATGAGGGCCCAAGGAGACGACAGGGGAAGGAGAAAGTTACGAAATTGGGAGGAAGTGAGTTAGATCAGGCTATGCAATTAGAAAATGAAAGAGAATTAATGGGTAGTTAGTTTGGGGAAATTAGGAGAGTATACTGTAGTTGGTTAAAAGGTATTGTAGTTTAGAAGATTGCATGTGGTTATTGTATACAGAGAATAAATCCATTAATTGAAGGTTGATTGGGGGTGAGGATATTCAGGGAGGAAGTGAGTGAAGGAGAGAGGGAAAGTATGAGAGGAGAGTGTGATGCTGCTGGGTTATATAGAAGATACCAGCAGTGCATGAATGTTTGATGAAGAGAGAACCACACTCCATTGAGGGTGCTTGTTCGTGGTGATAGTGTGTGTGTGTGTGTGTGTGTGTGAGGTGGCAATGGTGATAGTGTGTGTGTGTGTGTCAGGTGATGGTGGCAGTGTGTGTGTGTGTGTCAGGTGAGGGGTAACAGATGGACGAAAATGATGCATAGAGAGACATATTCTTAATTAGAGGTGGTCGAGGCAAGGGTGTTCTTAGGGACAATGAGTAGTGATTGATGGAGGTTGTTATGGAGAAGGTAAGCGTTTAGAATGGTAATGTGTGGATCGTGGGGACAGCTACTATGAGACAAACACAGGTAGGAAGACCATTATTATATTTATAGTACATTGATTGGTATGAGGAAGTGAGTGGTGGTGGTGGTGGTGATGGTGGTGATACTGTGATGACTGATGGTGGTGATGGTGATGTTACTTTATATGGTGGTGTTTAATGTAATAATTATATGGGATGACTGCTACCCTTGGGATTATGTTGTGTGTGTGTGTGTGTATTCTTCAGTCATAAGTCATGTTAATTACAAAACCCATTTTGAATTGAATGTCATAGTTGTCATAAGTATAGATTTTCCATCGTATTGATCCTTTATTAATGTGTGTTTTTTATTTTATTACTTTCAGGTGAGTTTGGGAATGGCTTGTGAGGGAATGTGTAATAACGAAGGACATCCATAAAGGTGAGTAAACCCGAGTATTATGTCAAGCAGCAGTGAGGAGATCTATCCGAACAGACACGAGAAATGAATAAAGGTGAGTGAAACGTAGAGTCCGTATACAGTATAATAAATTATTGCTGTCTGTGTTTAATGTGAATAGTTTTAATGTGATTCGACGCTGGTCATAATAGGTAACACACACACACACACACACACACACACACACACACACACACACACACACACACACACACACACCAGGAGCTCTCACGTGTACTTGTGGCAATAGCTTCCAAGGTCTAGATAACGAACACTTTATTGTGAACGCCTTCCTGTGTCTCCGGAATCAACACCAAACACACCATCAACTCTTTGTGCCTGTTCCCACGCACGTATGCAGTCATTCACGAGCGCATGTGCAGACGCGGACAATGATAGTTATCTGGACTTATCAGCTGTCGTAAAGAGTTAGCCTATACTGTACAGAGACCATACTGTTGTTCACTGAAGCTTAATAGTTTTTGTGTTTCAATCGTCATTCAACTTGAAACAGCAGGTCAGATTTAGGAAGTGAAAGAGTAAATGTTATATTCATCATTAATTTCATTGGTATGATATTCAAGAAGCCCCCTTTATTATCGTCTAATTGGGTAACTACTGGTAATTCCAAATTGTATCGTGAACCAAATCGCCTGCCATGCAATGTAATGAGGTTGTCTGTATTTTGGCAAATTAACAATAATGCCACTGAGAAAATCGTAACCCAAAAACAGGATATCCCGCGATGTTTTTGTTTTTATGCCTCAAGGAATGAAGGATTGTGTTATTCTGTTAACTTCGGTGGATATTATTGAAGAGTATATGGATAACGAAACACCCCACTGTCTCTTTAGCTATATGATGTTCTATAATTGTAATTCGTAACTATAAAAAATGCACTTACAATATTTGAACACTAAGACACGAGCCCTACCTGTAACAAATCATTATCAGTCACAGTCTATCAGGTTAAGAACAAAGACATCTCCAATCTAAGCCTATGGAACACACACACACATCTAAAAAGAGTAAAGAGATCCTTGACAGCATTGGATAGTGTGTGTGTGTGTGTGTGTGTGTGTGTGTGTGTGTGTGTGTGTGTGTGTGTGTGTGTGTGTGTGTGTGTGTGTGTGTGTGTGTGTGTGTGTGTGTGTGTGTGACGAGGTGCATAAAGGCGGCGCCAGATGTTTCCCTTCCTCCCTCTATCCCTCCCACCTGTGACGAGGCTTATCTCAGCTTGGCGGACCACAAGTCCTACGTGAGGAGCCGCACGCAGTACTTTCTCTCTCTATGCTCGTCCAGGCACGCTTCCTCTCTGTCCCCCCAAAAAATATGTCGGGATTGTAAAGATGTTTCCTTTCAGCTGATGTATAGTAAAGGTTATGATGTCTCGTCTTTCCATACATTAATTAGAGTAAACAGGGATCTCTTCCCACCACTCATATTATGTGGGGTTAAACCTGCACGGATGTTTGTATGTATTTGTGTTTTAATGGTGTATCTTCTGTAAGTAGTGTTCAACGTGACATAACAATATTTTCCCTTGTGCAGGCCTCTTCCATTGAGCTTTGTTAGTCATCTTACGTTAGTCTGTATAGTCTTCCAGTGATCTTAGTTAGTCATCCGGAATAGTGGTGGTGGAGCGTAAGAGTATCCGGCTAATGAGTCCGGCCTTTCTCCTTCCCATAACCTTTCTTCTCATTAGGGATGTGAATGAATCAGAAGAGCGCCATATCTTATCCCCTTCCTGCCCATCTCTTCCGTGTTGCTTTTGTGTTCCTATTCACCTCTAGTCCTCTTTTGTTCTTAGACGCACGACAACTACGATATCTCAAGGAAATTCTAAGCATTTGTAGACTGAAGCGTAACACAACGTATATAGGACTCATACACACATCACGTCACGCCTTAGGTAACACTCTTGACCTGCCTATCCCATTCTTTGGTAAGTTTCCCTACTCATAATGTAAACAAACTCTCCCGACCCATGCGCTAGGCTCTAACTTCGCCTTCGTTGTGTCGATGGTGTTGTTTCCAGGTAAAGCCTCTCCTGACCATGACGGAGACTTTCTGACGCCCTTCACTCTCGACCTCTGAGAAAACTTTGAACATAGAGAGAGTCGAAACATTATAAACAAATTACTGTGCATGCTGAGTCAGGGGCCACAACATACGTAGCAAAATAAATAACAATGCATACGAGAATAACATTGGCGAGTATCGAACAAGTGAACGCAAAATAATGAAGAATATAATATTATACAATGGTAGAGGCTGGTAACCATTACTTTATACTTTTCTGTGGGTTCGATTCCTGATAACGATGACATTTTTTTTACCGATAACATAATGATACACCCTCACCCTGGCCTCTTTAATTACACTCGCTGATAACAGATAACAATAGTTTTAGAGGTATACGTTCGGATACCAGAGTCAAGCAGTCACTGAGGTAAAGTTTAATGGTTTTGTTGGTAATGGTTCACGTGTCTGGTGTGTGTGTGTGTGTGTGGGTCTTGTGGTAGAGATGTTTTCCTCTTGGGGTGTGTGTTGGTGGGTGGGTAGGTATAGTGTAGTTGGTGAGGTAGGCTGTGGTGTGTATGTGTACGTGTGTATTTTAATTAATGGGTACACACACTGGCACGCTGTATGTTTTACCTTACATAATCGGAAATGGAATAGATTGAGATGAACTTTTTATATGTGTGAAAGAAGGAGTTATGTGCCACCTTTGAGTGCCTGACTTTACCCCTCACCTGCCCCCATGAACTGACCTTAAAAGTTTTCCTCCTTCACTGATATTTGACATGAATGGATGAGGGGGGGGGGAGGGGGAGGGGGATATGCAACAGCAGGGGGCGGAAATGTCATGAACACTTACGTTGTTTTATGTCGGGGATATTATTATTATTATTATTATTATTATTATTATTATTATTATTATTATTATTATTACAGTTTGTGAATACTTTTACCAGACTTTTTTGAGAGTAAGGTCAGGTGACTAGACATAAAAATCTCTTCTATACCGTAACCAACACCTTACAGAACCCAGGAAGCCTTCTTCACCGATCCTTTCTTGAATTTCATCTTGTTCAAAATATTGTTCTGTATTTATTTTTTTTTGTCAATTTCTGTAACACCAAATTAAATGTTTTACACCTTCGGTCATCCGTCATTCTTCTGGGAACTCAGTATGATAGAGTTAGTAAGACTCGTATGTAAAAGATCCACCACTACCACCACAGCTCATAATAGTTCACCTGATGTTGTAGTATTTGATAATAATTCGTCTTTGGCCACACATGACTCATAATATTCCTACCAAAACATTTAGTGCGTGATAAAACAAAAACAAAAAACTAATTCTCCATCACCAGCCAAACAAACAAACAAACCCTTAATGGAATCTTTAGTGTCAGTGAGGTCTTATTCAGTGTTGTACTTTATGGTTAGCGTCCCAGAATTAAATACAATAACAATTTACATTCGACTGTGTACAAGGAAAGTCAACAGATATAAATTCGCAGTAAGAGAAGATGAGAAATAAAAAGAAAAAGGAGTGTGAGATTTAATAAGTGCATTCTGCTGTGTGCTCGAAGTATTATTATGATGACGACGACACAAACAGAAAACATACATACAAGATAATAAACAAGTACATCACGCTGACGAAACACGAAGGCAAGGAAATACCATAAACATATTGAAGTGATGGCGTGCAGAGGAGGAGGAGGAGGAGGAGGAGGAGGATAATGTCTGAATGAGATGAATACACACACACAAAGCACACATACATAGCCACATCATCCTCCCCATTGTTGTACAGTAGTGTGAGGCAACAGTTGCATAACGTGTTTAGAGAGTGGGTGTGGGGTGTAGGTTGTTGCATAGGTAGGCTACATGTCTAGTGGTGGTGGTGGTGGTGGTACATACGTGGGTGGGTGTGAGTTTTTTTTACTGTAGGTGGTATAGTCAGCATACAATTGGTGTCCAGTGTATGTAGGTTATTCAATGTATATGGGTGTTGAAGGTTGGAAGGTCAATTTTGCCAGGCTGTGTTCGGATTGATGAATGGTTTCTCCGTAAATGAGGATGATTTATTTATTGGGTGTGTGTTTTGGATGACAGATGATGGTATGTGGGTAAAAATTCTTCAGTTCGGATGGAGTGGAGTGCCCTAAGATACAGTGCATGTTGGAAATATTGGAGAGACGACAGAAATATTAGGCAGGTATAGATGTATCCCCCCTCCCTCTTCTCCCCTTCCATCCTTCAAAGAAAACGGTGTGCTAGGATCTACACAGTATAAGCTTTCCTCCTACCTAAGCCTATATACCTTCCAGGTCCTCTTTTTTTTTCCCCCCGAGGTGGTTCGTGGTTAGTGTGTGTGTTGTTTGTGGTTGGAGGATAATCAAGTACTGACTCTATTAGTCCCTACATCCATTCTTCAACCATCCCTTGAATATTCAGTTTATATAATTTATTGTGATTTTTTTTAGTAAACTTTTGGTCTATTTCTTTATACTGTTTAATGGAGATTCACTTTTTGGTAACTTGGGAGGAAGGGGGGGGGGGGCTACTAATTCCTCCAAACTATGCCAGGAAACGAATTACCTTAATGTTACTAATAGGGATCTGTGGTTTCGTGTCATTGTTTGAAGGATTCACTATAAAAAGCCCTCCAATTTACCATACGAGAAATATTCCCTTAAGGCAACTCTTATACAAAAGAGGTCTGGATAAGTTATTTTATTTTCGGTTTGTTTGTTTGTTAGCAGGGATACAGAAATAAATATAGGTGTGGAATTTTACGAAAGGTGGGTGTTTTGTAGCAATAATTAAAGGACTCATTTAAATACCTTCAATTTTCCGACTACATTTACAGGGTCCCTAATCATCTTCCCAAGGGCAGAATGTGTGTGTGTGTGTGCGTGTGTGTGTGTGTGTGTGTGTGTGTGTGTGTGTGTGTGTGTGTGTGTGTGTGTGTGTGTGTGTGTGTGTGTGTGTGTGTGTGTGTGTGTGT
Source organism: Petrolisthes manimaculis (assembly GCA_034508575.1). Taxonomy (NCBI): domain Eukaryota; kingdom Metazoa; phylum Arthropoda; class Malacostraca; order Decapoda; family Porcellanidae; genus Petrolisthes; species Petrolisthes manimaculis. The sequence continues at coordinate 119,577 of JAWZYT010002701.1, forward strand.
GTGTGTGTAGATACGTTTCTCATGCATGTATTGGAGGAAGTGAGTGGGTGTACTGTTCTGATTAGATGAGTGACTTGGCCATCTCTGAGTGGTGAGTAAGGGGCAAGGCAGGGTAGGGAAAGGGAGGAGAGAAGAGAAGAGGAGAGGGGAAGTTATGGCAGGTGAAGAGTGACACCTGAGAAACTGCACGTTTTCATCTCCTGTTGTTGTTGCTGTTTAGTTATTCGAATATAGTAGGAGGGGACGTGTGAAGGTGGAGAGAGAGAGAGAGAGAGAGAGAGAGAGAGAGAGAGAGAGAGAGAGAGAGAGAGAGAATATATATTTCTGGGAGGTATAGGAGAAAGCAGGAATATACTGGAAGGGTGGCTGAGAGGTAGAATGGGAGCAAGGGTAGGTAGGGAAATCATAATAATGGGAGGGAGGTGAGTGAGAGAGGATGCTGCTGGATATTATAATATAGTAGAAGAGGTAAGGGATGTGTAACAGGAGAACGGGCGTGTAAAGGTGAATAATAAGGGAGAATGGAGTGTTGAAAGGGGAGACTACACCAGAAATATAGAATGTACAGAGGCAGGGGTTAGGGTGAGGTGTTGAGGATGTTACAGATGATGTTACCACGAGAGTGAGAGAGAGAGAGAGAGAGATTGATTATATGCTTACGTATTTCTTAATCACCTTGAAACTACCGATAGACAAGAAAGATATCCAAAAATCTAATTGAGAAGAAAAAGCGCTGATAGCTAATTAATGAAGTGATGACACACAGATTAGGCGATAAGAGAATAAGATAAAATGATAAAAAAAGTGATGAGTAAAACGGATGTAGGTACAAACAAAAATAACAAACCGGGAGTGTGTTCTTCCTTTCTCTCGTGTTCTTTCTTTCCCTCTTGTTCTTCCCTCCCCTCTTGTCCTTCCCTCCCCTCTTGTCCTTCCCTCCCCACTTGTCCTTCCCTCCCCACTTGTCCTTCGCTCCACACTTGTCCTTCCCTCCCCTCTTGTCCTTCCCTCCCCTCTTGTCCTTCCCTCCCTTTCCCCTCGTCTATGCTGTAACACCTGTCTGGGTACTGTATCAAGTTTGGGTTTCTCGTCACGCCTCCCCCGTTTTCCCTTTCTCCACAACCCCCATTTTCTCTCCATTCCCTCTCTTGATTAACTCTCATCTCCAATCCTTCCTTTTATAGTTTGTGTGTGCCTCTATTCTCTCTCTTCTAACCTTCCCTTTTCTTCTTTTATCCCTTGTGTTACCTCATTCTCGTAACCGCTTATTTTCCCTTCCTTTATCCCTCGTGTTTCCCCTTTCTCTCTCGTAACCTTCCTTCCCCCTTCCTTTATCATCCCTCGTGTTTCATGTTTCCCACTTCCTTTATCCCTCGTGTTTCTCTCTCTCTCGTAATCTTCCCTCCTCAACGGACACACTACATAGACAAGGACGGGGACGAGAATAGGGACAAGGGGAGGAGATACAGAGCGTGGTGGAGGAGCTGAATCACAAACAGGTCTAGGTATTACATGTGGTGTTGCTCTTGTGTTGTGTTGTGTTGTGTTGTGAGGAGGGAACGAGTAATGAAATGATCTTACAGGACAAGTCAGAAGAACCCAGCCAGTCTGAACTTACCTGTGGCGAGGGAAACACGAGGCATTTGTTCTAGTTTCACTTTTGGTGTTACATTCTCGACTTGAGGGACCCTGTGATGTTGTCAGAAAATTGGAATTAAATGAGTCCTTCAAAAACTGCCACGAAACACCACCTATATGGTAGGAGCTTGTGTCGTGGCATAGTCAGGAGGAATCAGAATCCTCCAATTCTCTTACACGATCACACACACACACACACACAGAACCATACGTCGTCTTACTATATCTCGAACAATCCTATCAGAATCTTACACCACCTTTCTAATTCCTTACACTGCCAGAATTCTACGCCATCCATCTTACAGGTTCCTCAGCCCATCAGAATCCGACCCCATCTTGCCAATTACCTAAACCATCAGAATCCGACCCCATCTAGCCAATTACGTAGACCATCAGAATCCGACACACCTTTTGACCAATATATAGGCCACATACTGGTTGGTTCCTTTGAGTCAGACCACCAGAATCCTATACACACCATCTTACCAAAGGCCAGGTTAAGGAGGGAAGGTTTGTGTTGGTAAATCTGGAAGAAGCGAATCCTCCAACCTATTTCAAGCAACAGAACACCATTATTTTTGCTCTTCTGATCCTGTTTTCAAGCATACTTTGGAGGAACCATGGCACTCCAATGTAACAAATACGAATTACCACCTTAACCTCACGAATTGTTAATATAGTGTTGATGTATGTATGTACTCGTATTATCAGATAGTGCCAACACTCAGGACATCTTGATAATCCACACCTCTGATCCCCAGTTTTCATTTTTGAAGCTTGAACTAACCTGAGCAGTGCAGTTGACAGAGATAGATGACCCGTCTCTGATCTATAATCTTTCTCTCGCCAGTATCTATCATCACGTGTCCACCAAAACCTGTCGTTAACTATAAATAAATCACCCAAACTCAGTGAAACCGGCTGTCTGTGTTGGTGGAGGAGGACTGAGGGAAGGGTCAAGTTTCACCGTTTAAGGACCCTGTGATCGTGTTTAAAAATTGGAGGCTTCTGATTCCTCCTAACCAAGCCACGAAACAAACTCCTTCCATATGGGTGGCGTTTCCTGCATGGCAATGTTTGAAGGACTCCCCAAACCTCCTATTTTCTGACTACATCACAGGGTCCTTAATAGCATTCTTGTGTATCTCTTCTACTGTTAATTTGTGAGTGCCTTATTTATGATTATATAATAGGTTTGGATGGAGAGCTTCAGTACTTCATTTTTATTACACCATCTCATCACTCACTGTGAATTAACCGTTCAGACAAGCGTTCAGATGTCCATATTCTGACTGACGCGCCCGAGAATATTAATAATTAAACGAGTAAACCGTACACGAGAAAAACAAATGTGACAAGGCTTGAACCAAAAAAATAAACAATGCAAACTGACTGAGGAACTTAAAGAGGATCCATAAAGGGAAGCAACACAACACAAAAGATATCATGATTCGAGATGGGCCTGGCCTCTACTCCCGTCCTCATTCCCGCTACCAGAGGCGTTTTACCTGGGTGAAGGGCCCGAGGTACTATGAGGGGCGTGAGGAGACCAACTACAAACCCCGCCCCAACCCCCACCCACGCCCCCGCCCCCGTAGTGACTCCTGCCCCACCTTTCATCTTCCAGTGGCACTAGGTGGGTCCACTGATGATTTGGCCATTATTATTATTTTCTTATTTTCATTTTATATATATTTTTTTTTATTTGTAATTCCGTATTCCAACTTTATTTACACTTCATTTATTTATTTGTTTGTGTGTTTATTAATTTATTTACTGATTCACTGGCTCCCACTTCTCGTATTTGATTAAGGTTTATTACTGCTCTTAGATTTAGATATTTTTTTTCTTTGCCTGGTAGAATCTGCTTAAATTATTTATGTCAGAAGAATATATTATAGATTATGCGTGATTCTTCCTTCCGTATTTTCAGTATAACGTTTTGGTACCACACTTGAATTATTTTTTGTTATATTATACCTATGTGCATGAATACCGTATCTAAACTTAACTTCACATACCATTCATTATCTAGTCCATTTCTCCATTCATTCATCCATCCATCCATTCATCCATCCATCCATTCATTCATTCATTTATTCATCCATCCATCCATCCATCCATCCATCTATCCATCATGAAAGTAATCAATAATGGATGGTACCGGTATTATAATTGTAGTGTATGTGTGGTGGTGTGTGATTCTCCCTCATAGCAACAACCTCATTCAGGATGCCCTTCCATTTTTTCCCTCCTACCTACTATCTCCTACCCACTCTCCTACCTACTCTCTCCTTCCCATTCCTCCGTATACCCATTTCCTAACCACTCCCTCCCACTCTTCGCCTTACTCTATCCAACTGCTTTCTCTCTTCCCTTCTCCCCCTCCCCTCCCTCCTCCCTTCTTCATCTCCTCTCCCCTTCCCCCCCTCCCTCCCCATCTCCCCTACCCTTCCTACCTTCCCTCCCTTCCCACTTCACCAGCTCTCCTCCCCTACCCATCTCCACTCCACTTCCACCCCCTCCCTCCCTGTCTCCCCTCCCTCCCTATCTCCCCTCCCTCCTTCCCTACCCACTTCACTTCACTTCCCTCCCCTTCCCCTTCCTTCCTTGCCTACCCATATGCTGTTCCTCTTCCCCTTGCCACCCAGGTTGCACCAAACAGGTTTCTTATGTAACCAGTGAGTACCTCCATCTTTCTATATTATCACTGTACTGTACTTCTCTTTCCTTCCTTTCACTCACTTCCCTCCCTTTCACTCGCTTCCCTCCCTTTCACGCGCTTCCCTCTCTTTCCTTTCTTTCACTTATTTCCTTCTTTTCACTCACTTCCTTTCCTTCTTTTCATCTCTTTCCTTTCCTTTGACTCCCATCCTTCTCTTTCCTTCCTATCACCCCACCTATTTGCTTACCATATCCATCATAATCATCATCTAATTTTCCCTTTTTCCTAAGTGTTGAAACTTATTTAGTCCTAGGGAGAAAACATAATTATTCTATATTAACTTATTTCACTTTATGTCTCCCTCACGTCACCTTTCTCTCCTTTCCTTTCCATTCCCTTACCCTTTCCCAGCCTCTTTCCCCAACCCCCAGCCTCTTTCCCCAACCCCCTGCTTCTTTCCCCAACCCCCAGCCTCTTTCCTCAACCCCCTGCCTCTTTCCTCAACCCCCTGCCTCTTTCCTCAACCCCCTGCCTCTTTCCTCAACCCCCTGCCTCTTTCCCCAACCCCCTGCCTCTTTCCCCAACCCCCTGCCTCTTTCCCCAACCCCCTGCCTCTTTCCCCAACCCCCTGCCTCTTTCCCTTCCTCGTGTTTACAGTGCTGGTGGTGCGGAAATTACTCTGCGACGCGAGTATTAGCAAGTTTGAGCCCTCATAACTTTACCAACCTTCGCATTATTAAGGCCGAATATACCGATAATTATTGTGTAAGCTTTTATATATTTGGGGGATGTCTATGTTAGTATTATTTGTTTATCGGGCATTTCTATGTGTGGATAATATTTGCATGTGTACCCCCGTATCATCCGAGTACTCCTCATAGAAAACCATACTGTAATTTCCTCCATAGAAAACGCACACATTCCCTTTGGAGGCAGGCCTAACACAAGTAAACTGGGCCCACAAGTCTGTCTTCATCCCTCCCACCCATCCCCACTCCTCATTCGGCTCTCCCGTACGAAAATCAATATCGACGTTGGACTGGTGGTGGCGTGTGTGTGTGTGAGGTGGGCTGGGGATGGAGGAGGGGTTGGCAGCGACCTGAGGAAGGAAGGAAGGAGGCAAGGTGCAGATAACTCGTATTGATCGCCAATGACACGAGCTCCTCTGATCTTGGTGCCCCATTTTCTTTGGCTTGTACGTACGGAAAATAATTATATAATATTATGTAGGAGGCATTTATTTAATAGTCGAGTTTGCCCTTACTATAAAGTGTCATTTTGATCGTGTTGACTGAAGATGATGGAATGTGATTAAGTTGTGGTTTTTGTTCTTGGATAGATAGTTATTAGGTAATGTAGTGTTTGTTATCTTTGAAGCTACATGGCCTATGTTTTGATGTTATCCTTGCACTCAGTTGGCACTTACCCTGTTTCCTGCGCTTTCTATCTCTCTCTCTCTCTATGTAACTGGTGGCCCCCCTCACCTCACACAGCTCAGCCATCTCTCTCTCTCTCTCTCTCTCTCTCTCTCTCTCTCTCTCTCTCTCTCTCTCATACTATATATATCTTCTCCTTCACTGTCATCCTCTTCCCCCGACAGCCCTTCCTTCCCTCTCCATCACCCCCCCGCCCCCACCCACCATCACTACCATCTTCCCTCACTTTCCTTTCCCATCGCTTCCCTACTCAATACTCTTTCTCTCTCTCTCTCTCTCTCTCTCTCTCTCTCTCTCTCTCTCTCTCTCTCTCTCTCTCACACACACACACACACACACACACACATACACACACACACACACACACACACACACACACACACACAACTCGAGGAAAACACCCACGTATATCAAGGCCCCCTGTTGTTGCTGCCTCGCTGTAATAACTCGCAACACAATATTTCCACAACACTGGGGAGAGAGAGAGAGAGAGAGAGAGAGAGAGAGGAGAGGCAATTTGGGCTACTGTGTACGTGGTGAATTTGTACTCTCAAGTTTCCAGTCTGTGAGAGAGAGAGAGAGAGAGAGAGAGATGGGACTTGAAGACATGACACAAGAGTAAGATGGGTCTTTAGGCCGCGCTTCCCTTCCAAACTCCCTCCTCTCTCTCTCTCTCTCTCTCTCTCTCTCTCTCTCTCTCTCTCTCTCTCTCCTTTAATCTAGCTGTTTTATCACCGTCTTCGTGTATATTTGTCTGAACATCTCTCTGTTTGTATCTATTTTGCATCTATCTGTCTGCCAAACTTTAAACTTGGTCTCGGGTCTCGTGTTCAACTTTGCACCCCACGCCTCAAATAATAATAATAATACACAAAGTCGCCATCTCATCTTCCTCCCCCTATCTAAGCTAACTCAGCAACAACCATTAGCCTATAGTGTTGTTGGGTTGGATGGTTTAGTAAGAGGGAGAGTTGAGAAGGTAGTCACTGGAAGAAACATTAAACTAGTGTTGGTGGGTTGGGTTGGGTTGGGATGGGTAGTAAGAGGAAAAGTTGGAAAGGCAGTCTCAGCAACAACCATTAGCCTAGTGTTTTTGGGTTGGGTTGGGTTGGTTTGGTTAGTAAGAGGGAGAGTTGAGAAGGTAGTCACTGGAGCGCCATTCACTGACAAAGAAGTGCGTAGTTGTTGTCCTCCGTAGACTTGGTGATGCTTCCCTCTAGCTGAGGTGGAGGTGGAGGTGAAATGGATGATAGTGGAGTGGAGGTGGAGAAATGTGATAGTGGATAGTGTGTAAGTGGAGTTTTGGTTTAGTAGATGTTTCGTACACACACACATACACACACACACACACACACACACACACACACACACACACACACACCTACACACACCTACACCTACCTATCCACTGTGTACCCATGAGTGTGTATGTGTTGTGTATGTGTGACCCTGTTAAGCACGTGTGTTAATTCCTGAAGGTTTGCATCGGCTAGAGTTCACACCTTCTGGTTAATTAAGAGGCTTACAACACTTTCCTTAATTAACAACCTTCACTTTATCTCTTGTCTCACTCACTGTCTCTTTATCTATCACACTATCCATCAATGTTTGTCTTTATCTAACTGTCACACACACACATGCGTTTGTCTCCCTCTCCTTAGCTATTCCTCATCCTCGACTGATCTCCTCTTACTCACTCTGCTCTCACACTCGGTATTGATTACTCCTTATCAGCCCTTACGATTCTCTCTCTCTCTCTCTCTCTCTCTCTCTCTCATCTCTCTCTCTCTCTCTCTCTCTCTCTCTCTCTCTCTCTCTCTCTCTATGTGTGTGTGTGTGTGTGTGTGTCCCTTCTCTTCTTATCTACTGTATCGGTGTGTTTGCGTAGTTTTCCCCTCTTCAGTTAATCTCGTCAGTTCCTCTATTTATCTCTCATCCATTCTCTTCTCTTCTCTTCTCTTCAGTGTCTCTCTCCTCACAGTCCCCCTCTCCCCCTTTCTCATTATTATTATTATTCGTCTTCTATCATTATTAACCCTCTGTTATTATATTTACCCTCTCTATTTCCCCTCCTCGACTGGTTTCTCTTCCCTATGCTTTCCGACCCCTCCCCCCGACACTTCCCCTCACTACCCTTCTGTATGTATTCCCAGGCACCGTTCTCCCCTCATCATCATCATCTTCCACCTTCGCCATTTCGCCCCTCTCTCATGCGTCTAACCACCAAAGTATATATCTATCTATAGTCCTCATCACTCCCACTATATATTATACTGTATAGCCTACTGTTCCTCTCTCTCTCTCTCTCTCTCTCTCTCTCTCTCTCTCTCTCTCTCTCTCTCTCTCTCTCTCTCTCTCTCTCTCTCTCTCTCTCTCTCTCTCTCTCTCTCTCATCCATTTGTGTATCGATATCTAACATCTCTCTCTCTCTCTCTCTCTCATCCATTTGTGTATCGATATCTAACACTTCATTGCTCCCCCCCCCACCACCATCTAAGTTCCACCTTTCATCCACACCCCCAACATTTCCACCCCACAATTCACCATTACGACCTTTAATTAACCCCACAATTCGCTGCCCCCGCCCCCCGCCCCCCGCCCCCCGCCTCCTTCCCATCACTTGTTGTCTGTCACCCTCAAACACCCAAACTTTGTCTCCACGTGGTGCCGAAACTTGAAGGTCCCCGGCAGACATCAGAGGGCCGGCCGTCTTGTCTCCTGCCAAATATCCCCTTCAAGTTGACGTCTTAATTGGCCACACCTCGATATAAACATGATGAAGGAAACAAGTGGTCGCGGTCAGTAGTCGGTTCCTTACCCCACTCCAAGGATGTCAAACGCAGGGAATGAATCTGTGAGCCGTTTAGAGCTGCATGCGACTGTTGCAACATGTACCTCACAGCCACTGCAGGGGGTAAAGAAGAACCTTTACGCAACTGTACATACTTTATATCTATAAGGTACCACGCAGCCCCTCCGATCACATTAAATGCAGCATATTATAGCCTACATGTGTTTTGCTCTATTGGCAAGATAATTACAGTGTTGGAAGGAAAGTTTCGGTGAACTTTTAATTTCAGCTGTTATCTAAAAATGTGTGTAACGATCACTCCAATACACGATACTTCAATTAACATTCAGACTCTGTAGTTTTATATCCTAAGTAGCCTAGCATACATTATAATTATTTGTTGCTTCATGTTTTGTTTGTTTTCTCCATATCCCATCTTGTGATACTTCATGTGTCCAAACCGGGTTGTTCTGCCACGCTGTCCTTGAGAACAGTTCAGATGAGATCGCTTGAGTTTTTTTTTTTTTTTTTTTTTTTTTCAATAATGCTTGAAATTTTTATCTCTGTTACTGCACGCCATAATGATAGAATTTTTGAGTAAGAAAATGTTGCACATATTTGTCAACATCATCAGCTGATTATTTTTATTGACATTAGTTGTTGCCAGGACGATTTTATTTTGCTCAAGTGACGGCGTAAACCTGTAAGGAATTATTTGTTCTTTTTTCTTAAAGTGTGTATTTGTATGCAAGAGTTGTCGGGATCCTTTCTGGACTGATCATATTGGCTTGATTGATTTTTTAGTATGTGTGTGTAAGGGATGGGAGAGTGCTGTGGAGTTTGGTGTGCTTGTGTGTGTGTGTGCGTGTGTGTGTGTGTGCGTGTGTGTGTGTGTGTGTTTGTGTGTGTGTGTGTGTGTGTGTGTGTGTGTGTGTGTGTGTGTGTGTACAGTACATTTGTAGACATTTTGATGTTGTATCCCCCCAAACAAACACGATAGTAAATACCCCAGAGCCGGTACTTACCTAAATACCCTAATCTCTTAAGTGCACTCGAGTCGGGACAAAAGTACTTACGTCCTACACTTGGCATCCTAAAGTGCACCTAAGCGAAGTTGAGTAAAAAAATGCTTAAGTAATTTTTGTAAGTAAAGTACCTGCGCTGCTCCTTATCATTTCCGTTTCCAGTCCATTCCATTCCAGCACGACCTTTCTCATCTTCCAGACGTTCCCCCTCGCATTTAATGTTGCGACGCCATCTACAGAATAGTTATACAAAGCAGTCAGCCATTTTCACTCCCCATTCCATCCTCACCAGGCTTTTTTTTTTTTTTTTATCATTTTCTCTATTTCACCAGAACCATTTCCGTTCCCAACACGCCAACACCACCACTAACAGTCTAACACTACCACCAACACTATCACCACCACCAACACTATCACTACCACCAACACTACCACTACCAACACTAACACCACCACCAACACTAACACTACCACCAACACTAACACTACCACCAACACTATCACCACTATCTCCTCGTTCTCGTTCCCCAGTTTCCATTATCACCAACACCACTCACTCCATCCACCCCCTCCACCACCACTCCCCCATTCCCCTCCTCCTCCTCTTCCCCCCTTCAGTGATTAGCCTCCTGATTGGTGAACCGACTCTGGGAACTAACTTGAGTGTGAGTGTGTGTGTGTGCCGAGGGATTGGTTGGATGGTTGACTGGCGACCTGGTTACCTTGATTTGACTGGTGAATTGGTCGGTGGGAAGGTTAACTGTGATGTGAGGCAATTGGCAGAGAGAGAGAGAGAGAGAGAGAGAGAGAGAGAGAGATGGTTGGTTTTATTTAGACTTTGTGTGTGTGTGTTTTGTTGGTTGGAGGATTGAATGGGTGTGGGGTAGTTGTGTGTGTTGACTGAACGTGTGGGTAATTGTATGTATGTATGTGTGTGTAAAATGCCCGTGTTTTTTTTTTTGTTGGTTGGGCTGAATGGGTGTGTGTGTGTGGTGATTGTGTGTATGTGTGTGTCTGGTTTTTGACATGGATGGTTGGTGTGGACTAGAAGGGCTGGAGTGGTGGTCTGGATGGTGTTGGTTGGCCTTCCGGGTATTGCCAGACTGGTCGGTGCGGGCCCCTTCCCCTTCCCCTTCCCTTCTCCTTCCCCACAACTTGCCTTATCCCGTACCTGCCCCTGCCCACCACCACCACCACCACCACCTTCACTCTGTAGTACACTATCACTCCACTATCACATGTAGCATCACCATCAGGAAACTCAACCTTTACTTTGTTGCCCCGTCACTGCTACTGGTATATTGGTAACACCCGTCATATAACATCAGTGTCATTGCCAATACCATGCACTTGTAACACCACTATACCGTGTACACCCAGTTGTAACACCATTATACCGTTACACCCACTTGTTACACCACTATACCGTGTACACCCACTTGTAACACCTCTACCGTGTACACCCAGTTGTTGTAGCACCATAATTGCCACTTTGGAATGTTTCTCTCAGTACCCAATAATAAATCTTTCCCACTATGCATAACTACTGTCACCATCACTTGCAACACAACAACAACAACAGCATCATAATCCCTCTGTTACTCCGGTTACATTCGCCTAGAAGGTTATGATGTGGTTGGTTTGGTTTGTGTCTTTGTTTTTTTATTATAAAGAATTTCGCCGAAAGTTATATATGTCTGGATTTGTATTATTTGTTTTTCCAAGGTCGCGAGTTTGGTAACGAGTGAGATTTGGGGAGTGATTCTGATCTGGATGTGAACTTATAAACACTCTTGTATATGTTATACTACCAACATTATCCATAACAACAACAACAACAACAAAAACTAACACCACTACACACAACAATTAATACAACGACGTGCGCATGTGAAGAAGTAAGTTTGTATATTTTTACAAGTACACCAAATCACACCTAACCTATTCCCTATTCTTTTTCCAGTATTACGCAGTGAGTGCTGGCTTCTTTTTTCCCCCTTGCCTACCTTGACTAGTGGGATAAACTAGCCAGAGGGAGAGTGTCTTGTTTTCTCTATAGTATCTCCCTATCATTATAACTGTATCAAATTATTGCATCCTTTGATTTACCAGCTGTTATTGCAATGCTTGTGACAAAAGTAATAATAACAAAGCACGGGGTACTTTTTTGTTACACCGAATCAACTCGTATTTGTGCAACATTGATTTTGCCTTAAATGCTCTCAACCACTTTACACTGGCGGTAACTTTCACCAGTATGTAAAGTGGTTGAGAGCATTGGATGAAAAATTAATGGTGGTAAAGTTGAAAAAAAAAAAGTATCGTGAAGCACCATCACATCACCACTACACCACACGACACGACACACAGTACTCCCATCCTCATCACACCATATCACCACACCACACTATCACATCACCACACCACACTATCACATCACCACACCACACTATCACATCACATCACATCACCATTAGTACTCCCATCCTCATCACACCACATCACACTACGACATCACACTACACCTCCCATCTGCATCACACCACATCACACGTCACTCAGATCACACCACACCACACCACACTATCAAATCACACAACTACACCTCCCATCTGCATCACACCACATCATCACTAGTACTCCCATCTACAACACACCATCTCATCACATCACACATTACACTTCACCTCCCATCCGCATCACCACTTCACCTCCCATCCTTCATTACCCCCAACACTAATTCCATTTGTCAGCACTATCATTATCACTATCATGGCGCCACCTCCATGCACAATCATCACAACAAGATGTCACCCCCTCACTATCATACTATTACCACCACCATACCCTCACCCTACCACCACCAGCCACCACCACCACCACAATCATACTATCACCACTACCACAATCATACTATCACCATTACCACAATCATACTATCACCACCACCATCCTCTCACCAGTACCAACACAAGCAGCGTTCTCCACTCGACAAAACCTCCTTCATATTGTTTACTTGTGTTTATCCATAGGGTAGATACAACACAGCTGGCGCCTCCTTCCCTCTTTCCTCTCCACAGCCATTTAACACTCGCAAGTTGTTTGGTGGAGCTGGTACGTTTGTTGACAGTGAGAGAGAGAGAGAGAGAGAGAGAGAGAGAGAGAGAGAGAGAGAGAGAGAGAGAGAGAGAGAGAGAGAGAGAGAGAGAGAGAATGTGTGTGTGTTGTACTGTACATGATTGCTTTGAGGATGCATTGTGTGGAGTTGCTGATGTTGTACTTAATTAGCTACATCTGTGTGTGTGTGTACATTGGATTCTTTTTTTTTATTTACGGTATGTATAATTTTCACTCTCGTATACAAGCCATATGCTCTTGTTCGTATTTTTTTTTCTCGTATCGTACTACTGCTACATCGGCGTTAAAGTATTTCTTGGCCATATTCTGAAATTGACCTCATTTAACTCGATACCTGATTTTCATAATACCATAGAGCGTCACCATACTCACAACTGTCATCACATTTACATCTGTTATCATCACATGTCACCATATACCCAAAGAGTCATCACCACCAAATACAATTACAATAACTTACACATATCTGCCCTATCCACTCCTATTATTGTTATCATCACAATTACCACCGTACCTTCCCTCACCTCTCGCCTTAAGGAACCCTGTGAGGTAGTCAGATAATTAATTGGAGATAAATGAGTCCTTCCAATATTGCCACGAAACACCACCTACATAGAGAAGAAGCTTGTTTCGTGGCATGGTCAGGACTCAGGAGGAATCAGAAGCCTCCAAATTTTCATATACACGATCACAGGGTCCTTACCAACATCCCCCTGCCGTCTCCCACCCATCAAGGAGACACAAGACATATTATTATACCCTCATCCTCTCAGAAGATAATCATGATCGCTGCTAAGTTCGTTATCAATCAACACCACACTCGTACCGTCATTAGCGTTGCCGTCTGTGCATGTCCTCCATCGTACCCGTCCCTCTACCAGCCAGCAGACAAAGATATCCATTCATCACTCCTGGATTTATATAGTTTACTTTGGATACATTTGTGTACTTCATAACTCGACCGTTTATCGTCACTACCAAAGACAGCAGACTGTCCTTATAACTACCACCACCACCATACCAACTATTGTAACACTATATAAGCCATCATAACCACACCTCCCACAGTTCTCCATCATCACCTCACCACAAGACAAGCCAGCCACCATCATCACCCTCGACCACAATCCAACATCATCACCATTACCACCACCACAAGTCATATGCCTACACTTGCTTGCCTGCCTGCCTGCCTGCCTGACCACCACCACGGACCACTACCTGTTTAATCACACCTACCAGCTACTACATACCTTTACCTGTCTTGCCTCGGCTATCACAGTACTCATCACACACCTGCCTACCCACCTCCACACCTGTCTATACAACTCCACACCTGTTTATACACCTCCACACCTGTTTATAACCCATTTTCACATATACCCACCTCCACACCCTTCTACCCACCTCCACACCCTTCTACCCACCTCCACACCTGTTTATCCCCCACTTTCACATCCACCTACCCACCACCACAACACTTACCTAAACCCCCATACACCATCACAACACACCTGTTTCTCTATCACCACCATCTCACCCTTGCCCCACCACCACCACCACCAATCAGCATTACCACACACCTTTCGTCCTCTCCAGCCCCACATATTATCGTCTTCCTTTGACCACAACTGAATACCTGCCTCACCACCACCACCACCACCACCCCCATTAGTACCAAAACTCACCACCACCACCTCCATTAGTACCAAACCTCACCACCACCACCATTAGTACCAAAACTCACCACCACCACCTCCATTAGTACCAAAACTCACCATCACCACCACTATTAGTACCAAAACTCACCACCACCACCATTAGTACCAAAACTCACCATCACCACCATTACTTGTTCCAAAACTCACCACCAACATCACCACAAGTACCAAAACTCACCACCATCATCACTGTCACCCACCACAACCAACCACTACCACTTTCCTCATCACTGTCTGTATTCATGTCTGTCCCCCACCACAACCACTACCACCACATTATACTATACATTCCTGCATCTTCTGAATCCATGTACAATACCAGCACCTGTATACCTTTCTATCCCCTCGCAAAACGCCACATTCCTTCCACCAGCACATATACACCTCCTTTACCAGCCCATACACCTCCCTCTTCTCTTACCAAGCCCACGTATACTCTATAATATCGAATCATGCCCTCATTATACAATAACAACTAACACATGTTTTGTCACCACCACCACTACTACTACTATTACTACTACTATTACTATTACTATTACTACTACTACTACTACTACTACTACTACTACTACTACTACTACTACTACTACTAACTGTTCTGTACCTGCTTCACCACCACATATCCTCCTAAAAAAAAAATCACCATCACATTCCAACCTGCACCCATCACCACATCTCATTCCAGCCCCAACTAGCAACCACCAGTACCAATCATCTACACATAGCCTACCTCAACACCACTACTACTACCAGCACCACTATCACCACAACATACACACACACACACACACACCATCACCACCATACTTGCCAGAATTAGCGACCCTCGTCATTATGGAAGTTGCCGTGGCCAACCATTTTCTCCTGGAACCTCTACCAAACCCAGTCCCCCGTTGCCTGCCTCTTTCCCTCCTCCTCGTCGTCGCCTCTCTCTTCCTCCCCCCCTCCCCCTCCTTTGCCTCTCTCTCTCTCTACCTCCTTAGCCTCCCTACCTCTTTCCATTATCTCCCTACCTCCTCCACCTTCATCTTCTCCCTGCCTGCGGAGCCTGCCTGCCTGCCTGCCTCCTACTCGGCCCCCTCATACACACATACACCAGCGTAGCACAATTCCCTCTCATCTTGGCCCTATCAAACCATTCCCTCCTGCAGGCCTTCCCTCACAAATCCTGCCTCCCGTTATCTCGGCTTCTTATCCTTCTTTCATCCTTCCCTTTCCCTTCTCGGATTCTCCTTATCCTCTCTCTCTGTCTGGCCGACCTCCTTCCCTCCCTCCCTCCCTCCCCTCATGTCCTCCTCCTACCATATCAAACCATTCTCTCCATCCTTCCCTCCCAAACCCAAACCTACCCTCCCTCTCTCCTCTCTCGGCTTCTCCTTATCCTCCCACCGTCGGTCCCTCCCTCCCTCCATCCCTCCCGTCAGTCCGTCCGTCCCTCCCTCACCCAGCCCCCCACACTCCCCGCGCACTCGCACACCCCTCAGCCGGCACTGACGAGACATCAGCCCAGAGACTCGCACTCACCCCCGCACCTCCCAAGTCTCCTCCCCGAATTGTTCCTGTCTCCTTTCTTAGCTATCCTCCCTCCCTGTCCTTCACACCCCTCCTACGTGCTACCCTAGAGTGGGGGAAGTTTGAGAGAGGAGGTAGGCCGATGTGAAGGGTTGTGGAGGGAAGATAAGGCCGTGAGGGAAGTGTGAGTGCAGGCCCAAGACGGGGGAAGGCAAGGGAGTCGCGCGCTTCTTCAAGGAGTGGTCGATCGTCGCGAGAGTCATTGGTATACACACACACGCCGGCCGCTCGTCTCCTTCATCCTCCATACACCCTAGATTTTCTCCCCACGTGTGTTTTGTGCTTGTGTCACTTGGCGTGGAGCATGTACTATTCTGCAATGTGTTTCTTAAATGTCCAGCCGCACAGTTTATGGATGGCACGATAAAAATGTGTACGTGTTTGTGAAAAAGGAAACATCTTGAACACTTAACTTATCATGACGATAAAAATTTAACTGTCACTATGTATTGTTGTTGTTGTTGTTGTGTTTGCATGAAGTGAGCTGTGAAATCACGCGCCACCACGTGCTCAGACCGCACGTGCGCACGACAGCCCGCACCTGCACCTGTGTCATGAGAGGTGGTGCGCGCTCCCATGTGACGAGTAAACGTTCCCTTGCACTACTGATCCGCATGACTGACAGTGACTCGTCTACCGCCCAGTCGTGTTGTGGTGCTGTGTGGTGCGGGTGTGTTGTGTGTGCGTGGGTCATTGTGTGTCGTCCTGGTGTTGCCGAGATACACACTCAGCAGAGGTCGGTGATTATGTAAGGTGGTGACGGCAGGCGGGGCATCAGAGTGTGTGTGTTGCGTACGGCCTTGGGGTAGCATGTTGTTATCTTGGCCCATCGCGTTCTGTTGTGACTGGAGGACCCATGACGTTGCTTAGTGCCATTTGAGAGGGCGAGGGGCTCAGGAACCATTAGGAGTGACACCATGGGAAAAGAAGAAAGACCAGTGTGTTGAGGGAAAGGCAACACTCACCTACCTACCACCTGAATTATTCAAGCGAGAGAGGCCGCCCCGTGTAGGTAGGGTGAGTGGTGAGGCAGGCGAGCTAGAAAGAGAGAGGAAGGGAGAGAGAGAGAGAGAGGGTGAGAGAGGAGGGAGGAGGCAGGCAGGCCCACCAAACCACTCTGACGGCCCGCTAGCATTGAGTGGCGCGGCCCCCACAGTCAGTTGCCAGGGAGGCTTATCCTACTACCTCCACTTTCCTCCCTAGCCCTCCTTCCCTCCCTCCCATCTCTCACCGCCGATCAATCCCCACCACCTCCCCAAACATCCATCCCCTTAGAAATGTCTTCAGTCCTGTCCTCATAGAGAACTGTCAGGCGGGAGTGGAATTGTCGTGGCTGGTGTTTTTGGTAACCTCTGCTACCCTGTACTTGCCCCTAGGAAGGCCCATAGACGGAGAGAAAAAGAGACACACACACAGACAGAAAGGGCACCTAAAACTTATCCCTGGAAAATTATACGACGCTTTTGTAATTATAGTCTGTGGTAAAAGAGGCAGAAAGGCAAGTGTTATAAACTATTCGTCCAAGGAAAACACAGACGATAATGACACGTAAAGAAAAAATCAGGGAATATTCGATAAAATATTTGGAGAAAAGAAAAGAAAGGGGTAATGACAAGGAAATATGTCTGTGTGTGTGTGTGTGTGTGTGTGTGTGTGTGTGTGTGTGTTTTAAGTGCCACTCAAGTGCAGCCGAGTGCAGGCCCCACAGTTGCCTACACGAGAATGTTGGGAGTTACCGGCAAAACTAGATGCCATCTTTCCTTCCTACCTACCAATATACTGTACCGTCCTACCTACCTGCTAGCATTCCTTCATACCATCCTACCTACCAACATACACATCTTCCTACTTACCAATACATAACTTCCTACCTACTTCCTTCCTACCAGCCTATATCTACCAACATACCTTCCTTCCTACCATCCTTACATTCCTTCCTTTCTTCCTACCAACATTCTTTCCTTCCTACCACCTATAACCTTCCCACTAACGTACCCTCCCTCCTACCTACCTATCCCTAAATGTCTTCTATCCTACCTACCAACCAACCTCTTCATTCTAAACCATCCCATCACCTCCCCTCTCTGGACTTTGTATAGATTTTCCATCAACTTCTTTCGCCATTCCTCTTCAACATATTACAGTACTTAGCTTGTTGTGTCTGTCTGTCTTTCTACCCGTCTATGCACGTCTAAACGATTAAATCCAGAGAACTATATACAACTAGAGATAGGCATGTACGATATCGTGTGTTAGCCTGAGTCAATAAATAAATTCATCTACTAAACTGCATTAACACAGTAGCTGCTAGTAGGGTTCTTGGAAATAATATACTGATGGTGCAACAGCCTCCTCAGACAAGTCACCACTTAACTGATAACTTCATAACTATTAATTAAGAGGAGAATCTCATGTTGGCACACTACTGATGCCTCCAAACTATACCAGAAAACAAGACTCTCTCAATGGTACTAATAATATTTGGGAATCTGTTTCGTGACATAGTATGGAGGAATCTATATAGTCTAACCTTTCAATTCACCAACCAAAGAGTATTATACTGTTGACACGAGTAGAGGCATCTGGTAACTATTCTTTATAGTAGTATAGACTATAGATATCCATAATAACTTGATTCTATGACTAACTTTACTTAGTCTTCATGGCTGATACAGTTTGAAGTACAGTATTGTAAAAAAAAATATATATAATAATAATCATATCCCCTCCATTTTCCGACTTGCCAGATTTATCTCTCTCTTTCCGGGAACACAGAAAAGTCATGGAACACATATATTATTTATGTTTACACTGACGGGGAGGGAAGGGAAGGGAAGAGTGGGGGAGGGGAACTCTTATTTTCTATTTTCACTCTCACATTCAGACTCTGATTTCCGTTCCAGTCGCTTTATTCTTGTTGTGGAAACTAGACAGATACTACTACTTTCCCCAACCCCCACTCCACGACCCCCTCCTCCCCTGACACTACCACCCATCCTCACCACTAACCCCCACCACCATCACTACTACTTCTACCACCATTACTACTACTACTACCACAACCACTATCCTCACCACTACTCCCACCACCCCCACTATCACTACCCTGTCCCCCTTCCCCCTCAGCCTCCTCCTCTCCCACTAACATGGCCTGTAACGTCAAATGACTAAGTCTGTATTCTGTAACATGGAAGCTTGGTTGATACACATAATATAATAGTGTAGATGTTTAAACTCATAATTATTACTAGTTGGAAGGATAATGGGAACTTTGTGTAGTTTCGCCAGCATAAAAAAAATGAAGCGTTGTAAAGTTGCATAGTTGCCCTTGACTTAAACTCACTGAAAGAGAGACACGAAAAGTTTGGCAGGGGGACGAACGAAGCATTTCAAGAGAGAGTTGACCAAGCGACACCAATATACACACACACACACACACACACACACACACACACCTTAAGCCTTTCGTGTGCATTTGGTAGTTAATGGCAATTCCTGAACAACATTGTCTATAAATTTGGTCTAACTTGATAGAATACATAGGCTATATCTCTACTGTATATTTATTTATTTGATTTAAAGATATAGTCACCCTCCCAGTCAACGTCATTGTATCTAACCCATATTCATTCTTACAAGTGAGTGTTGGTCAAGAATCAACGGGAAATCATTGTCAGGAGGTGTTGCATTACATTGTACGTACAGTCAGTCAGTCAGTCAGTCAGCCTTAGTTGTATTCCTTGGCAGGCACCAGAGTTCTTGTTATTGCTGGCCTTGTAGTATTGGTTTCATCATCATCATCTTCATCTTCTGTCCTGGTATTCCTTCCTTATTACTGTAGTTCTAGTTTTCTTTTTTCTTTTTCTTTTTACAATAATTTTGCCGCGATTTTACCTTATTGGGAGCATTGTGTGTGTGTGTGTGTGTGTGTGTGTGTGTGTGTTTGAGAGTGTAAACCTGAGAATACGTGCGTGTGAGTTTGCGTGCATTAGTTTGAAAGTACACACAACTGGGATTCTGCTGGAGTATGTGTCTGTGTGTTTGCTCGTATGTGTCAATAAACCTGCGAATATGTGTGTTTGTGTGTGTGACCGTATGTGTATATGTGTCAATAAACCTGCGAATGTGTGTGTGTGTGTTTTTGTTGGTGTGCTTCTGTGTGTTTGGCCACAAGTGTAGTTGTGATTTTATCCGTGAATGTGTATGATGTGTGTGTGTGGATGTGCTTGTATTTGTGTGTATGATGTGTGCGTGTTTGTGTGGCTGTGCGTGTGTTTGTGAGTGTACTGGAAAGGGGGCCGGTTTGCAAGAGGTCGATATATTGGGCCCTCCCTTACCTCTCCCTTACTCTACACAATCATTTCTCTCGCTCTCTCTCTCTCTCTCTCTCTATCTATCTATCTATCTCTCTCTCTATCTATCTATCTATCTATCTATCTATCTCTCTCTCTATCTATCTATCTATCTATCTATCTATCTCTCTCTCTCTCTCTCTCTCTCTCTCTCTCTCTCTCTATCTATCTATCTCTATTTATCTATCTCGTTCACCACTTCTTCTGTTTTCATCTATATGTATCCCTCCACTCACAGTCTAACTCTTATCTCTTCCCATCTCCCCGCTTCCATTCTTCTCTTTACTTACATCTCTTACACCTCAAACAATAACTGCTTTATCTCCTCTTATCCCTCCTTTCCCTTGACTTAATATTCGCATTGATCTGACTCCCTGTTTCCACCTGTATGTGAGACTACTGCACCACGACCCTCTCTCATTGTCGTGTTTAAAGGTTGTAGAGCCTTACTAGTGTCAGTTTGGGGGGGGGGGGGGAGGAGGCTTACCAGGGTGGAAATCAGTCGAGTTTCAAATAGCAGTTTCATATAATTACAGACGAAACTATTTTTATTTTATTTGTATCCTCTATTATTCTTTTTATATTGATTTCTGACTTAAAGTTGTGCTCACCTTCACTGTATGTGCAACTGTACCAGTGAGCCAACCTTCTCTCCTCTCATATCTCTCGTTTAGTATTGTTTCCCACTACCCCTCTCTTGGTCTGCCTGCCTGCCTCTCGTGACCACCCTGCGTGATTCACCGTTTTTTTTTTATTCCATTGATCGCTGGTTTAACAAGACTCGCTCTGTATACCAAAGCAAATAATCCTGTTTTGTTTGTTTGAGGGCGAGGGGGGGGGGTTTGTATGTTTATGGTGCCGTCATGTGCTTATAATGGGGTTGGAAGAACTAGCTTATCATGAGTCAGTATTTTTCAGTCCCTCTTCTCCCCTCGTGTAATGAACTCATTATGCTATTGGTGGAAGCCAGAACAGTGGTTAAGAGAGCGAAGGTGATACTGCCATGAAAACAGACCAGTTACCAAAGCTGTGTAGGCTATATGAATCTTAGTACAGAAGCATGATATACAAGACAATATAATGTATATTGCCTTACAGAGAAATAAAATAATTCATGTACCAGAACTCAGAGACGTTTTTACAAAAGTGTGGATGGGGGCACCATGCCAGATGTTGGTTCTATGGCCGCTGACTGAAATGCGGTACTTGACAAATGTGGGTATTATGACGTGAAGAACAGCAGCAGTCGTGTGGTGAGGATGCTGGAGGGGGTGGGGATGCCCCTGGTGTACAGCACAGGCGGGGGCGGCCGTGAACAGCGCCGCCCCATGTGGACACAACACGAGAAGGCGGTGCTAAGATTGTTGATGCGTCAGTATGCTGGGGTTACGGAATTTGATCCTCCTGATGTACATAAACATCCAATCAGAAATGAAATGTGGCGGCTGTTGACTGCACGTTATAATGCTCACCCACATGTCCGGTCACGTGATACAAAGCAGTTGAGAAAAGCTTGGGAAAACCTCAAGTACCGAGCTCGCAAGTTGGGCTCAGAGGCACAACGTGGTGGCAAGGCTCAAAACACTGGCTCTGAGTCGTCCTGGCCACTGGATGGTGTTACGCTTCCTGGAGCACCTGAAACACTCACACACACACCTACAACCCCACCCACTGAAGCTGGGGAGGTAGCAGACTGGAAGGAGGCTGATGAAGATGTACAAAGGGGATATGAAGAGGAAGAAGACACAGAGAAAGAAGTAAAAGATGAAGTGGAGGATGAGGTTGCAGAGGGACAGGAGGGCGTGGAAGGTCAAGAGTGTGTGGAGGAGCGAAGTGCAGCAGTGCTTAACCTGCATCCACTAGTATCTTCCTTGTTAGGTGGAAGCTTGGCTTCACTGGCAACTTCACTCCCCTTCTTTACCTCTCCAACATCCTCCCTCACTCCTGGCCTCTTGTTACCTCAGGTAGTGTCTTCACTAGCAGCAGCAGATTCTGAACATGCAACTACCACCATCAGATCTTCCATGGCCAATACTACTGTGTCACCACCATCTCCACCACCTCCTGCCACCACTACCTCAAACATAAGTATCTCTACCTCAGGAGTGTCTGTTATGCCTAATGGTGCATCCCAGGCTCCCACACTGTCCCCAGAGAGCACATTACCCCGCTCTCCAACCATGGACAGGCTGCCCAAAATTGAGCCTGGCAGAGAAAGTGTGGAAGGTGAGGAACAGTTGCAGCAGCAGGTGGCAGGTGTGCAGGCACGGATACGACAAATGGAGGAGCAACATCAGGCTAAGCTACAGTTTCTGAGGCTGCAAATGGCGCAGTCTGCAGCTGAACATGAGGCCAGGATGCAGGTGTTAGCAGCCCAACTGCAATTCTGGCAGCGGCGTATGGGAGCAGATCAAGGACACAGATTGCACCAAGGGATACACACACCAGACCATGACCCTTCCCTTGACCTAGACGATACCTCACCCTGATTGACTTGTTACAAGAAACACACTCGATTTTCATCTTATCTTGACAAAGACATCATCCCTCAACAGAATGTATGATGACATCCAGTGACACGAATAAATGGCATAACCTGTGTGTGGTACAAATTAGGTTTGTCCATCCCCCCATTAACTCAGGATTCCCAAACATACACACTGTCCTTCAACTTCCCTATGCCCATCTGCTCTTTTATTATAGTTGCTTCAGAATCATGAGTCACTAGTCCTGGCTTCACAACTCATGGGAAGAAAGGATTACTAGTAATACCTGTACCAGGTGCACATGAGGGCAGCTGTACTCACTAACCTCTCCTTGTATGCATCAATCATAGGGCTGAATTCACATTAGCTACTGTGCTATTGTTTAGTTCCTCTCCATCTAATATTTTCACTTTTCAGAAACCATGTACTATGGTACCCACACAACCAATCTCCATTGCATACATCAGTAGCCATTATCAAAATCACAAAAGAAATTAGTCACAAATTACTACACTGTTTTCAGGCTCTGTAATTCATGAACTGTTATTAACAAATTTCAGACTGTGTGACTGAAATTTGTCCTTGACTGCATTATTTGTACTGCACAGTCATAATAAGGAGTGGTACCCCTTTTTTTTCCTATGACAATCCCCAAAAGTGGAATGAGGACCCATTAATGGATAACCCCAGCTTGTAGCATGTAGGCCACCAGATAGCCCGGTTGTGAGTAGACAGGTGTGTAGGCAGGTATATATGCAGATGTTTAGTCAGAAACATAGGCAGGTTTGCAGAGTTGGCTTGTACTGCACTAGTGTGGCAGGGTAACCAATTGCATAAGTGTTGGTGTCAGGTTAAGTGTGTGGAAATCACCACAAGTGGCAGTGTCTAGGTTGTTCAACGTAAGGTAAAAACCTGTATTGTAAAACTCAGTCTTCGTATACCTCAAGAATGTGTGTATGTGTGTGTATGTGTGTGTTAGCTGTACACAAACTTGGTACAAATTAACAGTGGGCTGAAGTGTTAGCAATGCAATTATTAAAATAATGTTAGAATCAGCTGATGGTCTTCTACATAATTATTCATTTATAGATAAAGTTATTGGAATTTCAATGGCCACCTTTGGTATGTTATGTTAAAGCAAGGAGTTTTATTTTTTTTACCTGTAACAGTATTTCATACTGAACTAACCTAATCAGTAAGTATTGTGTTCATATCAGGGTTGTACCATTTTCATAGTCACATGTACTGTAGTACAATATTCCTTTTACTGTTTCTTAAATTCTTATTTCACTATTTTTCAACTTTGTTGCATCAGTAATACTGTTTATCATTTATGCTTGATTGAATTTTTAAATGGAAGCAGATTGTTTGTTAATATAAATCAAAATTATCATATGTTGCTAAATTCAAATTTCAGTATACTGTACTGTATGTTGCAAAAGTTTAGTTATTTATTGATGCAAACCAGTAATGCAACATGAAGTCAGAACCAGTCAGCATTTGATGTCTTAAGGTATGGTATGTTGTATGTCCATGGCGCTTGGTAGCTTATGAATTAAATATAAGGGTAAGAAATTTTGGAAGAGGGAGAGATAAGAGCAGCCTTTAAAAATGGCTTGAGGAGAGCTGGCCTAGACAGTCAGCTTTAAATTCATCACACAAATGTTGCTGAAGAACTCAAGCTCACAATAGTGCTGTGCTGAGCTTGACGGTGCTCTGTAGATAGATGCTCTTCAGTAAAGTTTGAAAACTGCTGCTCTCTCACCGGAATCTGTCCTTGTGGCCATAAACATAATACAATAAATAAGTGTACAGAGACCGTATACCTGATTGTATTTACAAAGATAACTATATTTTTAGTAAGATAAAGCAATGGTATGGCTGCTAATAAACAAGAGTTACTTCATGAACTTTCTTTTCTCCTGTAAATGATTTTGTAATCTATTTTTCTACTAAGTCTGAATTTTTTTTACGAGGATTAAAATATTTGTTGATGGACTAAAAGATATACAGCAATTAGAATTATTTGTTTATTCTACTACCCTCTTTCATATGAAAATGGTGTAGGTCCTGAATTGCATGGTCAGAATGGTCTCTGAATTGTAGGGTATGTACTGTATCAAAATTATTTGATGTTAGGAAGTACAGTGATATGTAGATATAAACTCCACTGTATGGTGTGATGTAGAATATAGTAAGATTAGGATAATTGAAAATAAGTACAGTAAACCTCACCTTTGCTTTTGGTCATTTGAAAGTCTTTGTTTACCTCAATCACTTACAAGACTATCACTATCATAATTCCTGTCACTTGCTATGGGATAGTGAGCTGTGAAACTATTTACAGGTACAGTACCTGTATATATATTTTCATGTGTGATGTTTAGTTACTTTGTTCCAGTAGCTCAGCATAAATATCAGCAGGTAAGACAGTTCAGTAAGCAGTATTACTCACGTCTAAACTGCAAGTGCATACTGTACTATGAAAGCATACAACTGCCACATTTAAGTTTAGTTTTTTATGCATGTAAAAATCACAGTTATATTCTCACTCTAATCATTCTAGTCTATAACATTTTTTGTGTGTGAAATACTTGTAATAAATGCCGACATATTTCGTATATTGCTATTAGAAGATTAGAAAACTTTTTATGAAGTACAGTAGTGAGAAGGGATTGGAAATTACAGTATAATACAGGGGCTAGGGAGTATGAACACAGAGTTGATCATTGTATTTTCTTCCCTTACAGTGTTATGTGGCAGCCGTGTGAGCCAGATGACCAAGACTTACAATGACATCGATGCCGTGACCCGACTTCTCCAGGAGGTCAGTCAGACAAACATTCATTACAGTCCTGTGCTTTCTCCTAGGTTCATTTCAATCCTGGAAAATATAGGCACTCAACAACAACAACAACAACTGTATACAGTTTTTCTTAGTCATAATAAAAATTTCTAACATTAGAGTTGGTAAATATACACCAGAAAAGATTGATCCTAAAAGTGAGTGAGATTTTGATTTAGATAAATAATGTACTGTACAGTAACTTCAAAATTTTTATTGTCCAGTAAACCTGATATCCTACACCAGCTTTATTTCATGGATATATATTTTGAACTGATTTAGCTTAGTTTCCTGAGTAATTCTTGATTATGTACAGTACTGTACACACATAAGATTATCAGTGGAAGCCATGAACAGTGGCTAGAGTAGCTCAAATGATGAGGCTCTCATGTACAGTGGGCACATCAATGCTACAGTTTAGTCTGACACTATTGTCCTTATCTTTTGTTTGACCTTTCCTGATAAGTGTTGACATATGAAATATTGTGTACATTGAGGCTTGAGTAGTGTGATACATTGAGTATTTTGAGACATTGGTCTACATTTAACAAAGTTTGAACTTCGATATTTTAACATTAAGTGTCTTGAGACATTGAGCGTGTTCAGTCATCATCATCATCAATGTTGGCAGTTGAAAATGTGATATGTCTACAGGACTATAGTAAGCCACCCCATATAATTTTATTTTAGCTACATTGTGGAAATGTATTGTAACTCTACAGAAAGAGAAGGATCTCGAGCTAGCAGCCAAGATCGGACAGCAACTCTTGAATCGCAACAAAGGCTTGGAGGAGCGAAATTCCCTTCTCGATGGAGAGGTCGCCTCTGCCACAGAGAAGATTACACAACTAAAACATGACCTGCTAATGAAATCAGACCTCCTGGCAATATACACCAATGATGTCGATGATACCAGCAGCTGTGAGAGTGAGTACAATATTGGGACAATTTGAAGAGAACATTTTTTCTCCAGAAGTGAATATTCAGAATAATTTGGTCATGAATAGAATTACTGAATTTGCTTTGATCCATCTCGGAAGGAGTTATAAATACTAAAACATCATCACTTAAGTTACCATATTTACTGGGTTAAACTAATGGACCAACCAGTGATAAATAGGTAACAAAAATTTACTTTCCTAAATAAAGTACCGGGATACAAAGTACAGTAATAATAATGCAATATTAATTCAATGCAATTGCGGTACGGTACTTATTATATTTGAACATAAATAGTATACACAACAATGATATGGACAGTACAATCAAAGTACAGGACATGAATATGGTACAAATTCTAACAGTTGATATGTTTCCTCAACAGCCACGCCCACCAGCGTGCGTCTCATCAACATGGACATCCTGCAGGACAAGGTCAAGAACCTGGAGGGGGAGAACCGGTCACTTCGGCAGGAGGCCACCAAGCTGGCCACTGATACCATGGAGTGCGAAGACAAAGAGAAAGAGCTTGTGACTGGTGTCATTAAACAACTGAGTGAGTTGCTTTGTTGGTGTGTTGCCTGTTATACACTCTCTGAATAATAGTTTTGATGTTGGAAGTTGTGTGTTGTTATAGTGTACTGTGCCGGTAATTAGATAATTTGTTGTGTGTGAATCATATATCGGTACGGTACTTTCTCTGGTGTCTCTCAATATGTACAAATTATGATCTATATGGAAATTATTCCTCTCATAGAATATAATTATACTGTAATGATATGCAGCAGTTTCCCTTTTCAGTTCCTCAATTAATTGTCTTTACTTTTTTTTTTTATTTCTTTGTTAGAAGTGTCAATGTTAGTAACACACCCTTGTCCTTTTTCTTACTATTGTCATCCTGTCTTCCTGCAGCGGATGCCAACCTACAAGTGCGGCAGCTGAGTGAGGAATTGGCCAAGAAGGTGGAGGATTCACTCAGGCAACAGGAAGAGATAACTCAGCTCCTAGCACAAGTTGTTGACCTCCAGGTGAGTTACAATACTACTTATCATCCTACAGAAAGATATGAGTACACTGTAATTAATACCATTGCTGCAGTTTAGTTGTGCTCAGGGGCTTGAGTGTGATCTATATTTGCCAATCTATAATTAAAGATCACTGATACCTTACTCCCTCACGGGAACTTGCCAGTAGAAATATTTCCTTATTTTATTTATTTTACGGACATTGCCTCAAATACTACTGCAGGGTCAATCACCCCCAACATTCTTTCAGTCATAAAATAATTTAGTTTCAGCTTCCTTTCAAAAGTTTCTTATTACTGTATCAATAAATACATATATTTACGGGTTGTTAATATAACACAAATAAATACTGAAGGTCATAGATATAACCTATCTATGAAGTACCTAAAAAAAAAAAAAAAAAAAAAATACTGGGAAATCAGAGGGTCCTTGAGGAGTTGATGTTGATTTAGTGAGTATATATTATAGAGTATTAAAAGGAACACAATGAGGTGATTTAGATACACTTTACACTATGGAATAAATGGAGAAGGATTTATGGAAAGGGTATATTAAGGTGAAATGGAAGGACAGGGAAGAAAAAGGTAGAACAGGAATGAGATAAAGGAATAGTTTGTAGGAGTAGAGGTTTATGCTTGATGGTGGAGTTAAGTGGAGGGAAGGTCAATTTCAGTTGTGCTATTAGAAGATGGGGTCATTTAGATTATTTGACTGTAGCCTAATTAGAGCATTTGGCAACATACAGTTACTTTTTAATATCTTTCCACATCCCCCTAATCTCAAACCATCCTCAGCTCAATCATTACTGTACTTACCATAAGCTTAATTCCCTCCCTACAGGCGCACAACAAACGTCTGACATGTGAGAATGATGAGTTAGCCTCCATGGTGGGTGTGGCAAGGGAATGCCAGCAAGAGTTGACAATGGAGTTGGCCGAGCTGAAGGAAAAGTATGCTGAAGTGCTTGATCTCCTTCACGATACACAGGACCAGCTTAGGCGGGCACAAAAAAAGGTTTGTTTTTGTTATAAATATGGACTTAATCTCTTATCAATCATTTTCTTATGGCCAGGAGACAAATGTTTATATCATGTCAACTGACTTAGGCATGGATGGTGTGTGTTTCACATTAATTCAACCATGAAAGGACCTTAGGTTTGAGTCCCTCCTGAAGTGCTCCATTTTACCTCCCTGATCTGATGGAGTGAACATTCCAAAGACACATATTAAAAAGTTGGTGAACATAGAAAAAAAAATAATATATGGCAAATGTGAACAGAAGTGCATCAGTTTATGGTTGCTTGAATTTATCCCACCAACATTAAAGGAGTTGTTGTTGAAGTTCCTCAATCTGTCTAACCAAGCAGCCCCAACACATTAAAGGAATTTTTCAACACATTTTATGTTTGATACATCCAGTCTTGCCTTTGGTTGGGCCTTATTTACTGATGTGCTCAGTCTCCACACAGTACAGTTTTAAGTCTCCTCACATGAAAAGACAGTAATTAATTTTTTTTTTTCCTACACCAGAACTTGCCTGGTAGCCGAGGACACCACTTGGGCAGCCATGGTCTCTTCAACTCCCCATATCACTCAGGCAATGACTCCATCGCCAGTGAACTTCATTCCCTCAATGCTGTTGGTGGAGAGGAAGAGGGTAACAGCAAGGCCAGCAGGTCAGTGATGCTGTAGCTACTCGGTTAATCCACACTCTGAATCCCCATCTCTTTCCTTGTTTTCTCATTATTTTATAATATGATATGTAGCCCATGTTTTTCTTCCTTGCTTTTTTACATGCTTTATGTTACAAATTTAATAACTTTCAAATCTAATCATATTTCTACTTACCATAACCATTACATAGATTTTCTCTGTAGATTCATGTGGTCTACTGTGATTGTTCTGTACAAAAAAGCCTAAGTTTCCTACCATTTTATTGTACTGTGATAAGTTATTCTTACTGTGCTACATTATTGTACTGATTCAAATTTGTGACATTCTGTAAAAGAATACATTGTATTCAGTAAAATTCTGATTTAACAAAGCACTGTTTCTTCATAATGAAGGAGAGTAGAAATTTCCCAGCTGAGGAAGCTCTGGTACACACTGGCCTCATGCTACTGTACCCTTGATCATCAATTACCATATAAACAATAACCATCAGGTTTAAAACTGTTTAGCAAAACTACAATAAAATTCCCATGGAATCAGTATATAGTACTTTCTAAAACATTGATCAATTGTTTGTGGTACTGTACAATATGCTCATTTATATAAACCAAATATATACTGGAAATAAAGTGTATATACTGTACTGTACTATTGCGGACTGGAGTTCGTTACCACCCTCCACCAGCCAACCCCGACATGTGACACTATCGCATTCATGGATTCGAGGTGTGAAGCTGGAAACAATGCTCATGAACCTGACTGATTGATTCGACTCGGGTTCATGAGCCTTGTTTCCAGCTTCACAAGTTGAATCCTTGATTACGAAGGTGCCACATGTCGGGGTTGACTGGTGGAGGGTGGTAACGAACTCCAGTCTGCAATAGTACCTGGAGGTCCGTTGATCCTCGGGTCATCCTGTATTAATCTCACCCAAAAGTTGCAGATATATGTTATTAGTACCATTTTCTTATACTTTTTGAGTAGAGACACAGACAATAGCATAAAGTACTGTAGCTAATTTTGCACATTGGGTTGATGTGAATTATGCTGTACGGTACACTAGATATTAACAAAATCTGAAACAAAGTACTGTACAGGATTATGTAATATTATTTTCATCGTCAATATTATGTAACAAAGCTTTTACATCAACGTTTCACTTAAAAATGAACCAAATAGCTATGGGGTCAAATAGATTTTGAAAGATGGTGTGTTCATGCTTCATAGTGCTTGCATTGGTGTGCTCATGTGCACAGGACCAGACACTTTTTCTTTTTATTAATAAAGATATTCATTTTGAGATACAGTATCACCAGAAAATCACAGATTCTAATTCTATAATTATATTGTAAATGCAAATTAGCACTTTTATAGATTCCTACATAGTAGAATGTTCTCAATCACATATGTACAGTATATACAATTGCAGACATTTGAGTAGATAAACACTGATAAGCATGCACCTTTGGTGGGAGAGAAACACAGTACTGTATAATACTGTAATGTGCAGTGCAAAGTTTTGTTCTTATATTATGTCATGATTTGACCAATGATAAAAGATTCTCTCCAGGGATAGTCTTTTAGTACAGTACTGTAGTTACAAAAAATGAGAGGATAAAGGAATGAAGCTTTGTTGTGAGTTTTTCCCCCTGACCCAAACATGCACACTTGTCATAATGGAGTAGCAAACAGTAACACTGTATTGGTGTCTCCCTCAACAGCAGGCACGGAGCTCTACCCATATGTGGCTTATCCCAGTCAGCTCTGTACCAATACAGGTACTGGTTGCATCGTAACACACAGCTCACTGCCTGCCTTCAGAAAATTCGAATATGTATGCTTCTTAACTATGGAATGAAGAAATACACATTTTACAGACTGTAGCTTGTATTCACGCTAGACTTGGTGTCATCCTGTCAATCTGGAATTACATTTCCAGCTCAGAAATTCCTAACTTTAATTATAAGTATCCAATAGTAGATATTAAACAAAATAATAGATTATATTATCATTATGTCGATATGTACTGTATATAAAATGTTGGTGTAGAAGCTTTTGGTTACATCATGCATACACTGAACTAGTTCTACTGCAAGATAAGATATAAGCTTCTGAAAAGCACACTGCTAAGCCACACAATTACTTTATGGGTTTTTCCCTCTATTGATGCTTCATTATCAGTATAGTACCTTTTCACTCTTCTTGTGTTAATGTTTCAAAGTTTATTTTCTGTATACATACTGTACTGATATACAGTATGTACAGTATTATGATTATTTTTGTGATGCTTCAGGGCACTGATGACCCACCAAGCTTTGTCCGTGACTCACACTATACTGTATTTCACTAAGCTTCTCACCTTTGTCATAATATCCACTATGAAGAAATAGCAGTGCTGTGACAGTACAGTACAAATGCTTATCTTCCTTTAGTAGGGTATTGGATGCACTTTCTATGGCCTTCATATCACATTGGCAGTAGGGCCTTGGTGTCTCATGTTGTGCAGTTAAAGCAAGCATATTTGATCTCCCTAAATATAAACTTTGTAATCAGTCATTTTATATTGTGGCAAGTTGTAAATATTATGTTCAAGGATGTTATGCTGTACTGTAGTAGACTATTTGTTACATAATTTCCTTGCAGCACATTGAGTGATTCATAAATGAGGTGCGTAGTGTTGATGTGATGTAGTGATTGTTGTGTTTTGATAGACTGATGATTATTAGTACAGTATTATATTAATTATGCTATCTCTTGTATTATAGTGATGTCTTGTGTACAGTAAAATATTTAGCTCTCAATATCCTTTTGCTTTAAGATTTAGAAAATAAGAAAGCAAAGATGACCTACTCTACTAGATACAAACCAATATAGCTATACAGGCTTTATTGATTTGCCACTTAGCTCAAGTATTAGATGAGTCTTAGGAATATTTTCTTTCCTCCTTGTTTTATTTTCAATTCCCAGCAGTTCATTCACATATAACCTTTTACATTATTAATGATGAAACCCTTAGTTACATATTGTGCTATGGTTATTAAATTCATCATTCTTTATGATTCGAAGTAATTTGGATCACCACTGTACTGTTAAGCTGGTACAGTATGTGTATTTATAATTTCGACAATCTCATTAAAAGTAAACTGTTTTCTCTTCCACAGCAACATGAGACGAACGTTTGACACAGTTAGGCTAACAGGCAGACACTCTCATCTGGGGTCATCACAAGGGTCCCTCAACTCCCTTGGGTATGGTGGGTCTGTACAATCCACCCCAACCCACCTGGCTGGGGGTACCATGTCTGCAAGTTACCTGGGGTCACGAGGCTCATCAGTCTACTCTGGGGGTTCAGGTCACCCCTCGTTAGACTCTGGGGCAGATTCTGATGCTTCCATGCATACTGACTCTGAGGATAACTACCCGTGAGTTTACAAACCATCACTGTCTATAAATACATTTGTGCGGATGCATGCAGATACTCCGAGAAAGTGTAAATACTATTTCTTGTGACATTGCATGATAATCAGCAAGTTGACACACCTGGATATTGAATCTAGGGTCAACTGAATGGCTAGCCAGGCCATGCAACCAGAAAAGTTACAGTTTGGCTCTTGTTTGAATCCAAAGAACTCCTGAATGAGCTCAGCTCATCTACTGGCAATATCCCTGAAATCAATAGGAATGATATGGACATATTTAATACTGTATACTGTATCCCAATCCCATGATTCATTATGACCAAAAAAGTATGAAGTGCTATATGACATTAATTTAACCCCAGCACCCTACAGTACTTGAAATACAGAAAATACAAAATACTGTATGATATATAGATGTTGACAACTTTGGTAACATGTTTTCTTTTCCAACCTGGTGTATTTGCACTCTCACTTTTAAAATGTATTTAGGAACCATTTACTGTTGTCACATTGGTGTTTATTTTTTCATTTCATCAGAAAATCAAACAAAGGTCTCCCTCCAGGTAGTTTTTAAATGGGATCAGTTGATAATGCAATTACAGTACTTGTTATTGTTCAGAAATCATGAGTGCAGCACTCATGATTTCTGTAAAGAGAAATAGGATTCTGATGTATATTACCATAAAATTTGTAACTTTGTATATAAATACAATAATATTTGATTGTGAACTATGTGGTAATATGTTAATGACTCTTTGAATGTTATTGACAGAGGGAGCCATTTAGGTGTTCCTGGATGGCCTGGTACACCTGACCTGGACTCGTGCCTGCGTCGCCTGGGTCCCTCTCAAGATCACCGCACACCTCCACACTTCCTCCCATATGGCTGCCGCACACCTGATTCAATCATGTCCACAGGTAAGCTACAAAAGGTTATGATTATTATGTGAGCCTGCCGTGGGTATTACTTATGCATTAAAAGTACAGTAATCACTCCTTAAGCATACTGTATAACATTATAATATCCAAATGCATATTCATGCATCATTAACTCACTTATAAGTACAGTAAGTCCCCGTTGAACGAACGTCCATTGAACGAATCCCCGCGATAAAGAAAGGCGAATTTTACTACCATTTTCCCTTGAACGAAAGACTGATCCAGTATAACGATGTGTCAGGAACACATCTAGCCCTATCTAGTTATTTTAAATGGGGAAAATGGATCCGTTGAACGAAGATTCACCTAACAAAAGCCTTATATTGGAACGTATCCCTTTCGTTCAACGGGGACTTACTGTACAGTACATTGTGATTACATTTTTGAGAGCAAAAGCAGAAGTGTACTATCATATTCATGTATGAATAATTGATGTAGTTGTTAATGTCAGTACTGTATGTCTTCATGGTATCAAAGCCTGTAGTAACATTTTCAACTGTAGCAGACATTATAAAGCATATACCCCAACCAGGAAGTGGCAAGTCCGGTCTGAGTGTATATGGTGGTGGGAACGGGACAGACTGGAAGTTGCCTCAGAAGCTGCAAATAGTGAAGCCCATCGAGGGGTCACTCACTCTACACCAGTGGTCACGTCTTGCCACACCGCACCTTGGAGGTCTGCTGGAGGAGAGGGAAGGTGTTGCCATCAAGGTCAGAGAGCTACAGATAACTTTCTAATAATTGTATGCTAAGGCACAGCAGTCCTCCCTGATATTGGGCAAGTATTTGTTATGCATTGGTTTCATATTTTGCAAAGGTTTAAACAATAATTGAATTAACAAGGATCATTGCTGTGCTTTAGATTGTATAACTGATTGTATGATTTACAACAGTCCTGCATGCATAATAGGAGCCATATAAAATTATATATTCTTAGTGTATTGAAAAATGTATTGGTTAGTTCTACCTCAGATCTTTGTAACAGTATTTGTATTGAGTTCATTCATTAGCAGCATTGCATCACTATTGCCATGATGCTGTGTTAAGCATTTGATAATTTAATTATATTAGTACAACTATTTCCTGTGATTGCAGTACCTATGGTACATAATTAATTTAAAGGAGCATTTTGAGACCACAAACCTTCGTCAAGGCTGAGCATCCCATAAATATTGAAGGAGTATTTCTACAGGGCTTGTCCAAAAATGTAGCATTTGTGAAAGGCTAGGAAAACTACCATCACTATTATACCCTCTGTAGGGAAAAAAAAAAAATCCTGGATCCAGCCAGATCTAGACCTAGATCTCTCCCAAAATCTAATCACTTGTGCCCAGCTTTGATAAAACTTTCATAAAAATCCACTGTACACATAATTATTGCATAATCTTGCTAAAAACAAACATAACATGACCAAAATAAATCTACAACCACATTGGCAAAGGTACCGTAAATACTCTGTGATGGATAAAGTTTATATTTTCTTCTTCGTATGTTTATAGTACTGTACAATACTGTAGTGAAGGGTTTATGGAAACAAGGTAATCTGAGAAGGAGAAAGTAGATGATGACTTGCAGAATGTATCATCTTGTGTGTACTGTAGAGTATTTTAAGTACATCAGCATTCATTATCATAATTCACATAATTGAGGAATTTCAACCAGTAAGGTTATTCCTGATCAATTATATTTTGTAATTTGGTCACAGTTAACCGTGCTCGGATGTCGTTCCCTATCAAGTGAAGGGTCTTTAGGGGTCATCCATCCTCGTCAGGTGATGTAATTATTATTGCAGTGTTAATTCAAATACCTGTGCTATGCATTCATGCTTGTATAGTGACTACAGTAGATGGCTCCCACACTGCTGCATTCCAGCATAAAAGGCAGTAGGCCATCATTATAAGTGCAAATATTAAGAAAAGTTTACATAATACAGATTATAGTATTGTACAACACACCAAGTACAGACATAATGTTGCAGTATATTGCTCAAAGTTAGTAAAAAGTAATACAGGAAAGTAATGTTTGTGGTGGTGTAAAATGAACAAAAATGTTCTCGCCACAATATACTGTATATGAAAGAGACTTGCTCTTGCCCACTCACCTACCAGCCCATCATGCCAGCTATAAATGCACTACAACCTGTATATCATTCTCTCTGCCTTTATTTAGCAACAATGCATCATAGCAATGCACTATAAGTTCTTGTTAAAATCTTAAGGCAATAATTTTCTCATGAGACAATAAATTATTTGACTTGGGATCATTTTTAAAAATGACACACATACAGTATATCCATTTATGTTTGTTGTGTGAAGGTTTAGTACAGCACAGGGATGATTGCAGGAATTTATGAGGAACCTTGAATGACAACATTTTCTAGTGCTTCAAATCAGAGGCTTGTAGGCTTTGAATCAACATCAATAAAGGTTCCTCAAATAATTATTCCATGTACACCATACTTTTCCTTGTCATAATGCTACCTTTAGCTACATTAAGCATGATCTCTTTTAATGAATTTGTGCTTGGGGACTGTTAGCTAAAGGGAATTCATAATCAGCATGTATACTGATACTATGCCATGTTATTTATGATGTTCTAGTAGTGTGTCATATACTATTATAACAAATTACCAGAATTCAAGTACTGTGCAGTACTCAGCTTAACGGAGTGCATTTGTACACATACTGTACAATCACAGATGATAAAGAAAATATATTATACATCATTAAATAGTTCACTATGACATTGATGGGCATAGATACACATAATACATCATTACTAAGAAAGGGTATAATATGAAACAGATATGTAGATATAGATTGTAGTGTATTCAGTCAATACCAATAACATTACTTGCATAATTTGTTCAATATATTTTATCTTGACCCTTTAAGCTAAAGGAGTTTTACCCATGCACATGTGAGATATAAAATTAAAACATTTCCACAGTACATGCTTTGATGCAGGTTGGAAGAATGGGGCTCTTGGTATACAGTTGGAGTACAGTGTAATGTATCTATACTGTGTTACTAAATTGTCTAAGAAACTATACTATTTCTTTTAATATCTAATTTATATTCTCAATTTCAGGGAGGGACAGGAACGGACCTGAATCTTGAGGTGTATTCCATGTCAGACTTGGAGGAGGACGAGCTAGAGGACGAGAATCCTGGCAAACAGTTTATGTCAACCTCGGGTATATTTACTCTCACCAACTCCACCATACTCCATCCAGATGACCAAGTTAACCTCACCCCAAGGTAGTAAATGCAGATTTTTTTTTATATTAACTCCTTTAGGCTGACACATACTGTTACAGTAAAAGTCCGTTAGTCCAACCACGGATACTCCGAAAAGCCCAATAGTCCGAATTTTTTAAAGTGGTAATAAAAATATCGATTTTGGTGCCCGAATGGCTATGTGGGGATTTTCCAGGTGTATGGTCACATATGATTCACATACAGCTGGGCCACCCCCACACTCCCACCTATTAGGCATACCTATGTGCAAATTAATATTACTGTAAGTGAAAGTGATTTTTCAAAGAAAATTACCAAAATTAATTAATACAAACTAAGGAATGTTTGTGCACGAATGAAAATTCAATGAGTTTTAGTGATAACTGAAATTTTCACCCACTGTCACTCTCACGCTGGCTTGATACACTCGTGATAAACCTAACCCCTTTATAGTGAACAACTTCCCAATAATTTTAACACATATCCCGGTACAGACATTTGATATGGTGAAAAGTGCAAGTGATTGTATGAGAAAATTACAAAGAATTATTAATATAAACTAAGGAAATGTGATTGTACAATTAACCTCGATTTAACGGGCTGACAGGATATGGTATCCGTTAAAGCCGATAGTCCGTTATAGCTACAAATTTTTAGGTGGGGTACGAAATTTAAGAAAAAATAATGAAAAAAAACATGTACAGTATGTACAAATATTAACACAAAATATCGATACAGTTGACTCTCAAATAACTCAATTTTGAGTAATGCGTTTTTTATTTAACGCTTTGTAATATATAGGGGGGATATGATTAAATAACGCTCTTTGTTGGATTTAACGTGGCCAATCTCACCCGCTCAGAGCGCAGAGTGAGGAGGGAGTGACGAGTGTTAAAAGTGAAGAGAAGTGTACTGTACTGTTACTTTACAAATGTAAATACAGTATTACATATTAAATGCATATAACAATTTGTATTAAAGTTTTCGCATATGACTCATGTGACTGAAATGAGTCGGCGACATCCGTGGTGGTGGTGGTGGTGGTAGGGGGAGAGTACTGTAGTGGGAATGGGAAAGATAGTGTGTGATATCGTTTGTTTACTTTTATCAACCACACACTCTGGTGTTTCCTTCTCCTTTCTCTGTCCAAGATATACTTCCTTCTTGATATCGAAGGATATGGCCTTCCATTTTGTAAATGCACCACCTGGCATGACTGAGTGTTGAAGCTGGTGTACTAGCCCCTGGCTAGTACAGTGGTAACGCGCCTGCCTTGCATCCGTGAGGTCGGCAGATCGAGCCTCGCCCAGGCCCGAGAGTTACAAACTGTTTACTGGGGGGTTACTGCCATGGCTGGGCACCATGGTGGGGAGTTGGGCTTGCCTGGCTGACGTTCAAGAGTGTGTCGCAAGACAGATACCTGAACTAAAACCCTGCAACTTTAACTTTAACTTTTAACTCGTAATTACTAAAAACGAGCGAGTCACACACAAGGTGTCAAGGCACGCTAGGCCTATAATTCCCTTGACCTTGGGCTAGGATGAATGGAGACTGAGGGTAGGGGGGGAAGGAGCGCGGGAGAAGTGGTGGGAACACACACACACACACCCACGCTTCACAGACGACAGTGATATCATTTCGTGACATGTTCATTATGATTTCGGTCGATTTGTATAAGAACTCCTCAGATTTATTCGAGAGTCAACTGTATATATACATAAATAGATGTGTAATGATGTGTAAATAATGTACCTACAGTATAATGTAAAAATATAATGGAGAAAAAATAAAGAGAAACTATAATTCAGACAAATTAATAAAAAAAATCTCCAGCGGATTGTGTCCTTTGCATCAGAAATCCGTTGCATTGGGGTCCGTTAAATCGATGTTTAACTGTATGAGTAGAAACTCATGAATTATTGGTGATAACTGAACTTGTCAACTCGTCACGCACTACACATGCTATTAGGCCTAACCTTTTAGAATGAACAACCTTTAAAAACATTCATTTTCCATACTTTGGGCTCAAGTTTAGAACTATTATAAGTCATTAGCTGTGTATGGGAACCAGAGATACGAGTGAAAGCACACGTAGTTTTGAGAGGGGGTGTACAGGCAGACAGTCGTACATTACACATCAAATTTAAGCCCTCGGATATCTCGGATTTTCTGATAAATCGACAAGGGTCTCCCCTCAATTAATCCGAAATAACGAGGGTTTATTGTAGTCCTATAATTTGTGTGCTTCTTTTTCCTTATCTATTGGAGGTTCAACCAATAGTCCGAAAAAAACAGTAATCCGAATGACCTTTAGTCCTCTGCAATTCAGTTTACAGGACTTTTACTGTATTATTATATTCTGGTATTATGACACTAGTGCATCACAATTTTAACTTGATGAATTTGCACTGTTATCATTAAATGCAGTAAAACCTCCTTAAGTGAGAACAGTGTAGAATATGAATACTCTGACTTTTTCAAAGGATTAAGGCCATAGTTAATCAATTGCTTTCATTTTATAAACTATAATTCTCACTGTACTTGTTACCATATAAGTACGTTACATGATAATGTTTGACCAATAGTCAGCTTACATAAGGTACTATAATTTTCACTTACTACATGTATATATTATTATGTATTGCAGCATACGTCAGGCCCAAGTGAGTGTTTTGCCCACCACAACTGCAGCATCTCATGTTGCTGCCACTCCAGGCACTCCCATCCGTAACCCATCTTTACCACCATCTCGCCGGGGTTCCACAGCCACCTTCTCTGTTAACACTGGATTGGCCAAGATGCTAAATGAGCGTGGCACTAGCAAGGGTGATAACAGCAGCTTTGCTCCCACGGCTACCCCTGCCAACAGCCCCACTGCTTCACGTCCAGGATCACCTGAGCCTGAGGGATACAAGTTACCAGGTGAATTCATCACTACTATATTTTTCTTTTGTGTAATGTTGTTATGAGTGTTAAGAAAACTGGTAGTAAATAGCTGGTCCAACACTTTTAAAATCATGCATTGTTCATAGTTATAGATAAGATTCACCCTTAATTGTATATTAATATTCCCAAAGACAACACTAATATTTCTATCTCTGAATTAAACAGGATTGGAGGACCTCACCAAAACATTTTACTATGGAGCTAGCCTGTTGCGCAGGACATTCTACAAGAGTGACCCTTCAGCTCCACAGTCCCCCACTGGTCCACAAGTCAATCTTGTAGAGCAAGTACAGGCCATTGGAGTTGACAGGTTTGTAGGTCTGTCTGGATCAGCCCTCACAGTAGGTGGGGTGGTCACCTCCCGTCCTGCAACTTCCCCTCTCCTTCACCTCTCCAACCTCATAATGAGCAGTGCAAAGAGCACCTCCAATACTGTCACTGACTCCAAAAAGCCAGGCTCTACCGCCTCCTGTACATCATTTGCTTCCACTACATTGACCAGCTCTGGCAAGTCTGCCTCTGGAATGATAATGTCTGCTCCTAAGCTTCCTTCACCCGGTGAGAGACGTCCAACACTGCCTTCAGGTGCTCCTATGGGTATCCCAGGTCACCCTGGGGCAGGACATCTGGACACCCGCCTCAGTCAGCTCAAGCCAGGTCAGCGTGCAGACTTGGGGACTGTAGGTGGTCGTCCCAGACCCACTTCATTGGGCTCTGTCCCACCACGAGGAAGCCTGGCTGAGCCAAATGTGGGAACTGTTGGTTGGACATCATTTGGTCGCAAAGGAGGTCTACTTTAATCTTGTCCTGGGTGCTTGATATAATTTTTTTTTTTTTTTTTTTCATTGCACTTCTAGTAGGAGGAAAGTAATTGAATCTACACCCATGAACTTGGAAGTTCCTCCTCTGCATCTGTAATTAGATAATTATGTAATGCTTTTAATTTGGTATACAAGTAAAATGTTTTGGCAATATTATTTTCAGCTGAAAATTTGTTTGAGTGATACAAAAGATTACTTGCTGTGTAATGATTCAAATGGGATGTTTTTATACAAATATCTGAATGATGTGTGAAGTAGAATGAACAAGGTTTTAATTTAGTTACTGTGTAACTAGTGTGTTTGCAATATACAGTAGGGATTAATGAAGTTTGAGGTAAAGAATAGACTTCTTTTTTTTTATGATATATTGTAATGAGATGTACAGTAGACCCAAACATAATATGCTTCTGTGTAGGAGTGGGAATTTCTATTGGGTTTGCTTTGGGAAAATTTTATAGTCAGTGGTGGAACTTAATAGATACAGTCTGCTCGGTATCCTGTTTGTGCCAAATAAGTTATATAGATGTTCATGTTCTGTTGCCTGAACATCTCCAGGTAATGTATATTTGTTATATAAGCTCAAAGTCTTTTGACAAATGCATTAACAAAAGAGCAGATTATCCTTAGCAGTTCATAATATCATCTGAGGATTATTTCCTTTTGAGTACTAATAATATAGTGTGTTTGAAGGCATCCATGTATACCCACCCACCTACACATTCATCAATGTGATGCCTAGTTATGTGATGTTCATGTAAGGTAGGGACAATGCACATCCCAACTTTGGTTGTTTAAATGGCAGAAGGGGTCTCTGAAATGAGATCCAAGCCTTCTAGTCACAAATGTTCATCAATTCATCATTCTTTATCATAGAGTTGAACTGTTGAGTGGTACAGAAACTATTGTTACTTTGGCTGATTATTTTTATGGGTACTGAGGTTGTTAAATACTTTCATGTATATATTTGTATTTACTCTACTATGTTTCCTTCTAGTTTCCATATCTTCTGAGTGAAAGGTTATATTTTGTATCCTTTATCCACTAGCGGCCCTCTGTCCCTTGCAGATGATCAAACTAGTGCCCCTTTACAATGATTCATTAAGTTTTCACTTCAGAAGATTAAAGTGAATGTGGGCTGCCCTTCCATCAACTGTCAGTGCAGATTAGATTTCAACAAAATTTTAGGCTTGGATATGGACACCAAAACCTTATATTAGGCCCTAAACTAAAACAATAATTTATGCATGAATTGTCTAGATTTTATCAGTGGTTTGTGTTGTTTTAAAGAATCTCTGTACAGTACTTAATTTAACAAACATGAATATAACAAATAACAAAGTAGAATACTATTCATTTAGTTAGGAAACTGGAAGAGCAACCCCATCTCTGAAAATGACATGAATGTGACAATGTGTGAATGACAAGAGTGCAATACATTTATCCTAGAGCACAATGCCTATCCATCTATATATATAAATATATATATATATATATATATATATATATATATATATATATGTATGTATGTATGTATGTATGTATGTATATCATCAGTCTTAGGCCACCTACCTAGAGTAGGAGAGGTAAGCTCATAAAGTTTAGTTAGGACACTTTCAACTTATATTCCCAGGCTTACAGTAGACAGTTATTTTACATGATTGTATCATCTTTAGTTAGACATATATATTTGTTACACAATGCAACCCCTCCTTACCCAGGCTACAGTGTTATGTGCCTCCTAACCTAAGTGAGGTGATGTACACGTGTAGGGATTAAGTTTGCAGTAGGTTATATTATTTCAATGGCAAAACCGCATATATCATTGTGCATCTTTCACTCAATGAACCCCTCCTTGCCTCTAGGATGCTGCCTTCCTTTTTTGTATATGTATATATATCATGTTAGTTTTCATAAAAGGAAATTATACACATTTAAAGATGAAAACATTGTTTTTTTTCCACCTCCCACTAACAGGAACTGCAAATAAGGTTTTGTTATTCATGATATACAGTACTGTACTTCAATAACTACTATTAAAGCCGGTAAAAAATAAAAAAATGTAGCAAATATAAAAGCTACTTGTACTTTATGATCACATAAGCTAGTCATGGATTCACTGCTATGCTATATAGCATTTTTGACATCGAAAATATATTTTTAAACTTTACTCTTGGAAATTATTTCTACTATACTCCCTCCAAGGACTGAGGTTTAAGGTCTATATTCTCCATATTATCGGACAGTGCAGTAGTTCATGCCTGCAGGACGGGCAAAATTATTTTTTGTAACCAAAAGCCACAGGTTAGGTTGGTGGATGGCGGGCAGTAATAGAGATGACATAATAAGTGGGGAGACCATGGGCAAACCATCGAAATGCCCTCCCCTACAGGGCTGATAGATGGATAGAAAAACAGTTGGATGGATAAATACACAAATGAAAAGATTGACGGATAGATATGCAGATAAGTAGCCAAGGCAGGTATGGATAGACGGACTGAAGAGGTGGACAGATTGACGAACAGATTATTAATATAGATAAATAGGCAGATTGGTCGATAGATGGATAAAAAAACAACAGTCAAGCCAGATCATTTAATGAGACAAAAGAACAGGGTTTTCGTTACCAGTTGGCGTCGAAACTGCAACGCCTCGAAGAATAATAGTTCCACTCGGGGAAACTTCTTGAAATGAACTCTATGACCGCTGTTTCGAGCTCACATCTGTAATATTGAATAGGCTAATCGTAAGTAATTAGTAATTTGATAGGTTATTTTTTTCTATTGCGCCGTGGCAATTTGATAGAGTAGATAACTTATACAGTATGTAAGGAATAAAACATGGTAATAAGAGAATATTAATATAGTTTTAGTATAGTGTTGTAGTGTACCACTCCTTATTCCTCTCACCACAGGAGTCAGAGGGAACATTCTGTATTCTCCAGTCTATATTTAGCTTAATCCCTGGCCAAGCGCCTGGGGCAATAGCCAATCCTTTACCCTAGGTCATAAAAGCCAGGTCGCTGCCCTCTGACTCCCTCACTCACCCTTGGACACTGGACGCAAGAACACCTTGACTTGGCTTCCGACCTACCACAGACACCACACGCGACCACTGGCGAAGAGGACCGACCGACACACCTGCACAGTGCATACCACCACCAAGTCACCAACCTCCTATCCTGTGTGACTCCCTGTGCCCAACCAATAAAGTATATCGAGTATTCTAGAGTCTGTTAACCCCGAATTACCACACTGGTGACCCCGGGACTGCTCTAGTAATATATACTTTGATATACTTTACATGTAAGCCTCGACTACTCCACCACTCCACGCCACGTGTTACGGGTGACTCTTGGACCACCACTCCACACTCCACATCACGTGCACCACCGCTCCACTCGTCACTCCACATCTCTACGCCACCCCACACCTCACGCCCCATCTCCTTACGCCACCAACACAACAAACAAGAACCCTACGTGCATCGCTGCCCGATCATCTCGCCTCCTCCGACACGGGTAACGGCAAGCCAAGGTACCCCCCACTCCAGTCCAATCTCTACACTTCTACAGTCTCACGACGACGTCACCAGTACGCCACTCGACGCCTCTACGCAGCGATAAGCCACCCTGCCTCTACGCTCATCCACGACGTCGTCAGCAAACTGCAGAAGTTACCCAGTGATTAATATATATTTTTTGTAATTCTCCCCAGTGTTCTACCCCCTCCCACAATGCGTTTCTTACCCCCACATGGGCGATATTCACTGGCGCCACAAAACAACTCACACCCCACACAACCCCACACTCAACCCACGCACAGCACCTATCCACAACACACATCGCCACCTCCCTACTCTCACCTCCAACCAGCCACACACTATACCACCACGTATAATCCCAAATACCCACACCACACATCGCCACCTTCCTACTCTCACCCCCAACCAGCCACACACTATACCACCACATATCCACACCACACATCGCCACCTTCCTACTCTCACCCCCAACCAGCC
Source organism: Petrolisthes manimaculis (assembly GCA_034508575.1). Taxonomy (NCBI): domain Eukaryota; kingdom Metazoa; phylum Arthropoda; class Malacostraca; order Decapoda; family Porcellanidae; genus Petrolisthes; species Petrolisthes manimaculis. The sequence continues at coordinate 164,265 of JAWZYT010002701.1, forward strand.
ACACACTATACCACCACATATCCACACCACACATCGCCACCTTCCTACTCTCACCCCCAACCCGCCACACACTATACCACCACGTATAATCCACCTATACCAGAACCACAATACCATCACACCTTACCACATCCACAACCAACACAATACTACTATGACACCATCCCCCAACCCACTCAACAACAAGCCCTTCCTTCCTCACAACAATATTACCCCACACCGCAACAACATCCCATTTCATTACCTCAAACCTATCCACACCACACATCATCAACTTATCCCCAAACTCATCTCCAACCACCCACGCACTACACCACCGGGTACGATCAGACGTATCCGCACCACACATCACCTTGCCACACCACCATTCAAACTCCACCACCCTACACACATGTACCCCTCCAACCAACCGATACAACACCCTCCGCTAATCTCCTTCTCTCATACACCCCCTCTCCTACACCTACTCAACCCATACCTCCGCCACTTCTTCCACCCCACCCACCTTCTCCACCCTGTTCGCTTTCCCCACCCCGCCCTCTTTCCCCAACCCGCTCTCTGTCCACACCCTACCCGCCTTCTCCTCCCCGCTCTCTGTCCCCACCACGCTCGCTTTCTCCACCCCGCTCTCCTTTCCCCACCCAACCCGTGTCCACAACCGCCCCCACCATCACCCCACCACCACCCCAACCACCACGCTCGCCCCCACCATCACCCCAACCACCACGCACGCCGCCCTCACTTCCCCCACCACCACGCACGTCGCCCACCACCACCCCAACCACCACGCTCGCCCCCACCACCACCCCAACCACCACGCACGCCGCCCTCACTTTCCCCCCCACCACGCACGCCACCCACACTCACCCCACCACCACCCCAACCATCACGCTCGCCCCCACCACCACCCCAACCACCACGCACGCCTCCCTCACTTCCCCCACCACCACGCACGCCGTCCTCACTTCCCCAACCACCACGCACGCCTCCCACACTCCCCCCACCACCACCCCAACCACCACGCACGTCGCCCCCACTTCTCCAACCACCACGCACGCCACCCACACTCACCCCACCACCACCCCAACCACCACGCTCGCCCCCACCACCACGCACGCCCCCACCTTCCCCCACCCACACCTCACCACCACCTCGTCCTACACACACCATTTATCCACCACGCACGCCTCCCACAACCCCACCCCAACCACCTCGCACGCCGCCCCCACTTCCCCAACCACCACGCACGCCTCCCCCACTCCCCCCACCACCACGCTTAACTCCCCCAATTCTCACCCCACCACACGTGCTCTTCCCCACCAAACATGCTCCCTCCTTACGTGCGCTCACCCCATACTCTCCTCTCCCCACCCAACCTATACTCAAACCCATACATTCCCCACTTTCACCTCTCCCATCCAACCCATATCTCCCCCACCACATGATTGTGCCCCCAACCAACCCCTACCCCCATCCAACCGACTCCTTCCTCACGTGTACCCACCACACATTTTCCCTCCCCCATTCTACCCATACCTCTACCACCATACCCTCCTCACCCTACTCAACCCGTATGCAAATCCATACCTAGACCTCCTACCACCTACGCCCCACCTACTCCAACCTACTCACCCTTCCTGACGTCCACCTCCACCCCTCTCACCCACCCTACCCCATTCTCCTCCTACCTCGGCCGACTATGCCCGCCACTCGTCACGCCACTATGACGCCTCTGACAACGACGCCTGTGACTACACACGACCCAAGCAGCCCCGTCACGCCACTAAACGCCTCTGCCGACTGCGACACTACCAGCCTCGTCACGCCACTACGACGCCTCTGACGACGCCGCTGACGAGTGACGACTACACAGGACCCAAGTAGCCTCGTCACGCCACTACGACGCCTCTGACGGCTGTGCCCTTAGCAGCCTCGCTACGCCACTATGACGCCTCTAGCGACTGCACACAGCACATATTATATATTTTCATGTATTATGTAGGCATTATTTGGTATCTTATTGTATTGTATGTATTCCTTCTCCTCTCCCCTAATAAAATTCAGTCTGTTGGGGGGAGGGGGAGTACTGTAGTGTACCACTCCTTATTCCTCTCACCACAGGAGTCAGAGGGAACATTCTGTATTCTCCAGTCTATATTTAGCTTAATCCCTGGCCAAGCGCCTGGGGCAATAGCCAATCCTTTACCCTAGGTCATAAAAGCCAGGTCGCTGCCCTCTGACTCCCTCACTCACCCTTGGACACTGGACGCAAGAACACCTTGACTTGGCTTCCGACCTACCACAGACACCACACGCGACCACTGGCGAAGAGGACCGACCGACACACCTGCACAGTGCATACCACCACCAAGTCACCAACCTCCTATCCTGTGTGACTCCCTGTGCCCAACCAATAAAGTATATCGAGTATTCTAGAGTCTGTTAACCCCGAATTACCACAGTGTATTTACTATCATTAGCTGTGGTTCATTGTAATGTATTAAAGGAAATAGTAGGCTACTGCGCTGTATAACCAGTCAATTAACATACTGTGGGGTCACCCTGGCCATTCCCCAAGACAGTGATCGACTTGTGGATGAGACCCTCTATATAGATTAATGTAATGAAATAGAGAGAAAAGAGGGACAGTTGAAGAACTAAAAGCTAGTGGCTGGGATCGAAGGGGGGGCCAAAACCTTTAAAGAATTGCCTACATCACTTATGCAGGCAATATCCCCCTACGGGATCTCGATCATAATCCAATGGTTTTCAGAAACAAAATTATTTATAGTGAGAGTGATATTGCATTATTCATTATTCATGGAGGTTCTGCAACCCCTATAGCAGTTTGCCTGTGTGTGTGTGCGGTCGGGACAGGAGGAGAGACGGAGGGAGGGGTGGCAATGGAATGCCTAGGGATAGAGCGGGGGTGGAAAGGGGATATTTAAAAGGGGGGATGGTCGGGAAGGAGAGGGGGGGGGGAGGGGGGATTGGGAGGCCAGGGGTGTAAGGAGGATATTAGTGGTGGGGAGGTGGAGGGGGAGGGGGAGGGAGAGGGAGAGGGAGGAGAGTAACTGTTGTGGTCGTCGACACTCGACAGTCAGGCAGTGCTGCCAGGTCGAGTTGCCATATTACCCTGTGTTAGCCCTTAATATTACCCTAGCTGTTTGATATGAAATTACCCTGTTTCTTATCCAATATATACATATACAGTATATGAATAAAGTGTACACACCTACACACTTAATTGCGCGCTGTTCCTTTAATCAAGAAGCTCCAATGTTCGTTTATTCTTGGTCACATTTATATATATTTGGTCTGTCATCAGCGTCATGTGGGTATTTGTAATTTTGAAGGTGTCTGAAGTTGATTAATCATCCCAGTCAAGGTATCCGTGTTAAGTAAATTTCTTGTTTTTGTTTTTAATAGATTTATTTGAGAGAAGACTCGCTCTACTGTGACACTTGAATGTGGTAAACATAACAGTTTCATGATGAAATTTCCTACCAATGGAAACAATGGTGTGCCATCACCTTTCTTCAAATATTTTACTTATTTCCAAAATTTCCAAATACTGGTGTCGCTCTTCACATTCAATTCTGCGTTTCGAAGCAAACGCCACTCATAACCAATGGTGTTTAATTCATTCTCAGCCACAAGATTTGGGAACTTTGATGCTAATGGAGTAATTGATGGGATGGTTAAAAATTACCCTGAAATTTTGCCCATTTCGAACTTCTACCCTGTTACCCTGCTGGCGCTCAGATTACCCTAAAACAGGGTTATTACCCTGCACCTGGCAGCACTGGCCGACTCACTCACTGTCAGTCAGTACACACACACAGTCACACACACCGGCTCCATTTGTTGGTCAGACATCGTACTGCTCACACCTTCATCCTTTGCTCTTCATATCGAGGCTCTACAACACATTTCTGAATGTTTGTAAGTACAGTATTATTCGTTCTTAATATCAGTGTTAATTAAATTTTTATCGTTGGCAACAGTTACATAATGGTGTTATAGAAATAGTTCTATGATATCGTGTTATTTTGAAGGGTATGTTGGTTGGACGAGGTGGTTTGCGGGCAATTACTAATTAGATCGTAAATTTTCCAGACCCTATTGGCGTGGTTTGTATTATTGCAATGAAGATGACCGCCCTATGCCTGGAAGACCCAGTAGGACGGTGGTGATAGAGGTGTGACAGCAAGCACGATGGAAAAATAGGAAGAGTGAAGATTGAAATATTAAAATGGAGTGTCTGAAGGAAGTTGCCCTGGTGGTGGAATTTGTAGTGACAATGACCACAACTTATTTTTTGACGATCGACGTCTGCCTACGTTCGTGACCTCATTGATGGTGACTTGACTGGGTCGTCGGAAACTGACTATTGTGAACCACGTCTAAGAACCATTCTTCAGCACCACAACTACAGAACACAAACTAGTTATAGGTAAGTTGTATATTAACATTGTTTATTAGACATGGTTATTGCAGTTTGTGTGTTTTTCGACCCTTGGTTATGGTGTACAGCTGGTCAAACTCCCGTGAGACCCACCCAGCGTTGTCAACGTTGGCCGAGATAACCCCGAATCACTAGTTGTGAGCAAGGTTCGAACCATTCACTGGTGGGAGGGAGAAGTAAGGAGGGGTTTGAGGAGGGTAAGGGGAGGGGGGTGCCTATACAAGAGAGGTGAGAAATTATTTTGGGGAAGAGAAAAATCTGTGGATGCCCAGTTATCAATTATTTATATACCGATATTCGTGTCAATTATTGACATAATTAAATATATGATTAACTTTTTAATATTATGATGCATCACAAAACCGAGTTAACATTATTGTATACTTTTTTCGTATAATATTCACTGGCACTAAATGCTGAAAAATACTTACACAATAACTGAATAAGAATCATGATGAATGAAGCAAATGTTTATATTTATTACCCTTATATTACATGTGTCAAGTGTTGATACCAATAACACACTTCCATTTTCCCCCGTATCTACCTAACAGTTTATAATATTCTTGTCAAATATTATACAATAATGTTACCTCAGTTGTTTTTGTGTTACATCATAATATGAAAAAGTTAATCTTATCTTTAATTATGTTAATAATTGACACGAATATCGGTACCTTTATTTAATTATTAAAATTACTTCTCCCTCCCACCAGTGAATGGTTCGAACTAGCAGAGCTCACAACTGGTTATCTCGGCCAACGTTGACAACTCTGGGTGGGCCTCACGGGAGTTTGACCAGCTGTACATACTTTTGATGTTTAGGAAGTGTTCCATTAATGACAAACTACAAATTAACCTTCCCTTAAAGACCTTATGATATTGTATGAGAAATTGTGGCTTGTGATTCCTCCTGACTATGCCACGAAACCAGTTCCTTCCATATAGGTTGTTTCGTGGCAATATTTGTAAGACTCGTTTACCTTCAATTTTCATACATCACAGGGTCCCTTAAAAGAAGTGTTAATAAAACTTAATCTAGTGGGAGAATAGTGTTTGGGTGGAGCCCGGATTTAAGACATATATAAAGATTCCTTGCTGTTTCTCGTAGATGTGACCCTGATAATAATTCATAATTCCTTAGTATAAAGCTCGCCCCTTTGAGCATTGTTTTTTTTATGGCATATCAAAATTTTCTGTGAGTTCTGGTGATGAATGCAGAAAACCGAAAAAAATAAATTTAACCTCAAAATATAATGATAGCGAGGAGGAATTTGAGTTTACTCCAGAGTGTTGGTCGATTATGTTCCCTTTTGTACTTACGTTGTCCCACCTCTCAATCAGACTCTACATCGGGCGCCATATGATCTCACTGTTGCGGCGCTTAATATCGACCAATCAATCAATGGACAGTGTTGGGACATTTCAATAGTTGGATATGTATAACTGCATAAGAGGTCCAAGTGGCAAACATTTACAATTTGTGTATATTTAACAAGGGGACGATGTAATATGTTCATGTGTAATGAATTTAAGAGGAGATTGCACTTATTTTTAGTATAATAGCATATAGAAAATTTCAACTCTCCAGATCCTAAGTTCGGTGTTTTTCTGCCATTGTAAACATTGGACAGTCCCGGTAGTCTGCCCTGGTCCTGGTTTGGTTAGTCAAGTCAAGGTATAAAATATCTCCTCAGTATTATGGGCAACAATCTATAGAACAATTAAATATATGCACGAAAATATATAAAATGTGGGAACAATCCAGGTGGACCTCTTATGGAGAATTACTAATTAAATATACTGTAACTTTAATATATAATACAATAAATGCACTATGGTGCACAAAAGTTCATTCCCCTCAGCAGCTGCAATTGACTGAAAATCCCTGTCTATGATACTGAAGGCATCACACAGTTGGCAATAATTATATGCTCTGTTGTTTAGTCTGACATACGCGAGAAGGGCAGGGTGATTAGGTCATATTGTGGCCGGCTGAGAGAATGATATTTTCTTCACCATAGTGGTTGATACAGTTGCCAGATCATGCAGTGAGACGTCATGCTCAGGTAACTGTATCTTTACAGAGTACGCAACTGGTGTTATTATTTCAGGAACCTTGCTACCCAGCCCAGACTCCAGCAGGACCCTTCAAGAGGACATTGACGCAGTCATTCAAGAACCCAGGTCACACTCAAGAGCAAGGATAATTAAAGAGGACAGGATCACCAGCCACAGGCCCATCAAGATGATCATGCTGAAAGATCAACAAACCTCCGTGTGTAACAGGTAAGGAACCCATAAAACTTGATGGTACAGTCTCCTCCACTGCCGCGTTCATCACTCAGCGTTGTCAATGTGTGTAACCCACAATTAGGTGTGAACCTCCAGTGTCGTCGACTCTAGTATCCGAAACACATACCAATATGATGCATACCAGTGGGAGGTTGATAGAGAGGTAGTGGGCGCTTGGGGGGGGGGGGGTTCTATGGAGGCAGGGATATCTCTATATTATAGTGTGGAATTTAATTAATTAATCATGTTGCTAGAACATATCACACCACCATTAGTCCCCACAAGTCGAGATAGGCTCGTTCCTTTAAGTTAGTCATTGCATATTAGTATCTTATTTATTTTGTGACTATGGCGCAGATTTGTCAGTAACAACAATGTTTAAAACAGTAGTAGTGGTGTACTAACAGTTGTCATTAAAAGTTGTTTCTTGACAGTCCCGGCTAAAGATAATTCAGTATATATTTTTCATTATATAGTTAACCTTTCACAACCTTCGTTCACATTATTTTGTGATCATAGATAGATTGGGTGAGGATGGAAACATACAGTATATTTAAGGTGTAGGATGCTTCATATGTGTCTGAGTTGATGAATACAGTCGAGCTTCAAGGTGTTGGTTGATTCAGGACATACATAAGTAAATATTCTGATATTTCACTTTGATACAAATTGACTTGCATCGTAAATATGATTTACAATACCCTATTTACACAAGACAATTTATTTCATTAATACTAATTGACGATATGATGTCAGTAAGTACAACTGTGCACGCAATCAAATTTCATCGTAAAATATGAAGTCATGACACTCTTACCAATATTCACATTGCTCGTAAATTGAAGATATTTGTTATAATTGACAGAAAATAAGCCATCGTCATCACAATGATTATCTTGGTGGGACCAACCTATGGAAATTTATGAGGCCTGATTTTTAATATGTTATGTTCTAGGAACATTTAACGTTTAAAACTTCACATTCAATACAGCTAACGCAAAAGAAATCGTCGCACTAGCTGAAATCCGTAACCACAGATGATTTACTAACCTTATAAACTTTTTAGGATGAATGATTTTTTTTTTTTATGTCATGAAGGATTATTAGTATTTAGTAATTTTTCCATAAACTTTTAACACAGCTTTGATACGTTTTGGCATACTGGCAGTCAATTGTTTATAATAATCATTAACCTCAGCTTCCTTATCTTCACTACCCAATAGTCAACATTGGATATTGGGAACTTTGCCTTGCTAATGCCATCGCCTGGTTCTTTTCCTCTATGGTCAGCTTAATAGGACCCATTTTGCAGCGTAATGAAAAAAAATGACTGCGGAGTAAAACTGGCCAACTGATATTGGGAGCAGGAGGGGGGAGTAGGATATCCCCAAGCACCCTCACTGTAGACCTGCTGACTGACCCTTATCACTAAGTATAAAAAATAAAACGACCAAAGAAAATGAAACCAAAAGTTTTCCAATAGATGTTTTTTGTTGTATTAATTAGCTTGTAAGGCTGATAATCCAGAATAAAGACAAGGCGTTAGAAACTGTCACAATTTGTTCGAGTGCGACGATTTCTTTTGCGTTAGCTGTATAATTTATTTATTATGTGTGATAACTATCATTAACGTTATGATGTAGAACATGTAATATTAATTAAAACCAAGATATGCTGCTGATAGCTGGCATATACTAAACATTCATAGAGACATCTGGCCGAGACTATAAGCTACTGCCTCACCAACCCAACCCAACCCAACATTTCTTTTACAAACAATAACAAATGACTTTACTAACCATCACAATGTTGTGGTCTACCATTGTCATGTTTGTTATGTAGCAGATTTATATAGTTGACATATAATTTAGTACTGCATTACTGCTTACAATCCTCTCGCTAACTTCCTCCGTAAATCATGCACCACACCATTATTCCCAAGCCTACATCCCTCCATGACCATCCCCCCGATTTACTCCTGGCATTTGTGTCGGTTATGAGAGTCTAAACTGGAGGTTCACACCTTGTCGGGTACAAACATTGACAACGCTGGAGACTGTACTTTAGGTTTCGAGTAGGACAGGACAAGATCGTATAAACAATATTTTTGCAATGATTCAGATGGAATAGAGCAATTTTAATGAACTATCCGATAGTTTCTTTGTGCTATCTAAATATACGTGAAGTAGTCGTAACTTTTAAGTCTAGTTAAGTCTGTGATGTCATGTAAAGTCATAAACCTGTCAGCAAATGGTTTGCTCAAAATTTATTAAGTAAATGGCCTTGTACTTCATTCTGAATGCATAACCCCATACTAACTTATGTTAAAATGAAACCTCTTTATCCTAAAGTTGATCACATGGTTCAAAATGCCTAGAATTTTGTGTCCACGGTTAAATTATGGACCGAAATAATCTTTGTTAGTCTGAAGATGTCCTAAAATATCACAACTGTATTTCTGTGTACGTTTGAAAGTTGAAGTATGGCGTTTTATTTGTCAGCTCAGAGACGGAGGACTCAAGACTGTACCCTGATGAACACCACGACGGATGGGAGGACTAGAAGACGCATCTGACCACATTACAAAGATCGGAGGAATACTGAGGTAGATACCATACTGTACTTGTCTTGCAAGGGTTAAGAGGGTGTTCTATATATGACATAGGTTAAGCTGTGAAGAGGTGGCAAGTGGAAGATTGAATGACATTGAGTATAGAAAGGTTGGGTATAGGGGAAGGAGTATGAGCGAGTGAATTTGTATTAAATGGTTAGGACAGCATAAGAAAGGGTGCATGGTGGTCAGAAGTGAAAGATGCAGAGGAATGTCATAGGAGGAAAGAGGTGGGAGAGTATACAATATATGCAAGAGGCAAGTGAAAAGGATGGTAAGCGAAAGTATGAGTGAATGAGAAGTTTAGAGAAAACACTAAATAATTCAAGTGGAAGAGGCATTTTGACGCTTGAGGGGGATATGCATGGAGGCAGGTGGTAGACGACAGGGAGAACTAAGAAGGGAAGGGGTTAGGAAAGGCCCCGAGGGAGGATGGGATAACTGCTGAAACGTTGTAGTGTAGGAGGGAGTTAGTTTTGAAGTGGATGTTGCTTATATGCACATTGGCTTGAGGCAGGGAGAGGTGCCAGAGAATTAGCAGAGCCATAATTGTGGTAGCTATAGCGGAATAAGCCTTTTTACTGTACCTGAAAGACTTGACTAGTCATGTTATGTCATGTGTTTGGAATTACAAGTTTTTGCACCTGATGTGAGAGGCAGACCTCCGGTTAGATGGCTGAACATAGTGGAAGAGTGAGTATGCAAGGGATAAGAAAGTACGATATTAAATTATACTAGAGGTAAAAAATATTTTTATGCTTTATTTAAATACAGGGTTACTAACGATGTTTCTATTGCAGAGCGTCTATGGGATCGAAGTTCAGCTCGGGCACTGATCGTGTAAACAGTACGATCTACCCTTCCTGGCAGAGTAGATAAAGAGACGGACTGCGGCTGTGAAGGACCCTGGTTTCGAATCCACGAGAAAATACCCCCGACATAGAAGATGCCAGACCATATTCCAAGGATGACTGAGTGACGTGTATAAATAAGGTGTCATCTAGTGGGGCAGAAGAGAAGTCACGGTACCAACATCACCACTGTGACATTCTAAAAAAGAAAAATCGCATATTAAGGGGGAGAGATCAATACAATTTTTCATTTAACTAATGACAACAGTAAACTGTTGGAATAAGGGAGCGTTATTAATGAATAAATTTATATTAAATAAATTTTTTTCTCATTATCCTAAATATTTTATAAGGTTAGATATACTCAACTGGTGCAGGTTGAAGTCCTACAAGCTTATAGAATGGGGAGAGTTGTTGGTATGGAAGTGCCAGGCTGACGTCCACCAGGTAAGAGGCCAACTAATGAAGAGGCAATGGACAGAGATGGCTGCAAGCATCTACAGTCTAACCTGAAATTATGAGAAAACTCGCATTACAGAGCTGTCAACTCTTACGAAACTTACCCCTACATGGATTATTATTTTTGACCACGACTGTGCATTGAAAAGGACAAATTTGGGTAGCGTTCATGGATTTGGAGAAGGCTTACGTTAGGGTGGGTACAGGCAATGTAGAAGGTGATTTTTACATCTATTGAGAGAGACCATTGCAGTGACAAAGGCATGTTTGAGACGGTTGTGACGTCACCATCGCTGTATATTGTGTTATGGATGGAGTTGACAGTAATGGAAGGGAAAACCTGTAAAGTACAGTCGTGGTAAAAAATTAATAATCTATAATGTGGTACAGCTATGGCTGATAGTGTCCAAGGAGTGTTGGTGAGCAACTGAACAGAGTTCGAAAAAGTGAGTCATCTAATAAACCTCTTTGAAAATGGTTTGGAAAATTCACCTGTTCGAACTGTTCAGTTGCTCGCCAACGCTCCTTGGACCCTTGTCTAGCACTATCAGCCATGGTTGTACCTGTCCCTGCAAAACAATAAAGTTACAAAATGGACTTAGGCTATACCTACTCATCCCTGTGATCGTGTATGAAAATTAGAGGTTTCTAATTACGCCTGACCAAGCCTAGTTGATGTTTCGTGGCAATATTTGGAAGACTCTGTCTCCAATTTTTTTACGAGATCACAGGGTCCCTTAATTTATTGCAGAACTTGGTTGAACATTAACAGAACACTATAATATTATATCTATCTATCTATTGCTATATGCCTCAATCCCCGAAGAGGGTGGCCACAAATTATTTGCCTCCATGCACCTCTGTCCCCCGACAACTGGAGTCCCTCCTACCTTCCAACGCCTAATCTAGCTACTACAGTACTGTACCACAAATGACCATCTTAAAGTAGGCTATGCATTGCTGGTTTGGGCTCAGTTACCAAGCCCACCACTATCACACTAACCACATCCCAACCTAAAAATAAATAAAATTTCAAAGCACCATCGAACCCCACCAGCTATTCTAACACGCCATTATGCCCGCCCCACAATCATATCCCTCACCACCACACCTATCGGAAAACCTGACCTGAATAAGTACACCCTTGTTCACCTTACTTTGTATGCAGTAAGTTAGCGATGACAGAAGGAAGGCAGGCACAGTAGCGGTTGTAATAGCCGGTGACGAATACTTGACTCAGTCCCAGAAGGCAGGTGTTAACTGGGTGGAGAGCAGACACACAATGAGCCTGTCTATAGGTACTCTCAGTCACGTAAACTCATCCGCGCACCTCCTAAATGCGCAGTCTAGCCTAGGTATGAAGCACTCGAATGGGTATGAATCATATTGAAGCACTCGAATAGATCCATATAGATCGTTATAGTTTGTTTGACATTAACAGTGATAATTAATTTCCGTCCTGTTGGATATGGGGACGACCCAAACCGCAAAATATTTATTTAGTTTCTTGTAATTAATAATGATAGGATTCTTCTATAACTGAATATTATTTTGAACGCTAAGCACCACTGGAAGCCGCCACGACAGGCGCCGGTTCATTCACTCGATTCGCACCTGTGACTGGTTATGAAACATCGAGAAAAAGCTCGAGTCAGTCTGTAAAAAAAAAAAAAGTCGTACGGGTTAATGGCCTCCATAGACTATCATTCATGCCTGCGGAAACTAGGTAACTGTGTAATCATTTAAATTTGCCACGCACTAGCAAGAATACTAAGCAGTCATCACACGTTATCATGCATTACTGTACAAGAGTGTGATTGACGAAAAGCTTGCTGGATATGGTGGTCATTTGCGTAAACCATCAATCACACTCACACACCACGGTTATGCCTGCACAACCACCCAGTTTACACATGCATGATTGATAGTCTATGAAGGCCATAAGAAGGTCCTTGATGATCTATGAGAGTTACTGATTCTTCCAAAAGCTACTACGAATTTGATCGTATTACATGTATACTGTAGTATATTTCTTACCACAATTTGGGGGTTATTTTAAAAGCTTCATAACTCCGATTTGGCCACGAGCCTATACTGTAAATGTTGTTGTTGTTGTAGTTCCCCAGACTGTCTGGTCGAGCAGTCCCGAGCCTGGTTGACCGAAGCCGCGCAGATGCTCGGACCCCGAAATGGGAGTCAGGGTGATAGTGAGATCTGTTTCTTCGAAGGCATCAGACAAGGGGACTGCTGGTTCACGGGTATGTACCCCCGAGCCAACATTCCCCCTATCTGTAGTCTTCCTTGTTGTGCCACCCAATCAGGCGATCTCGTCAGCTACCCAGAAGGAATGAGAAATAGTAAGAGAGACAGACAGAACAGGCCAGGGTGTGGTAGAGGATGCCAAATTCCTCATTTCTGGATAGAACCAGCCCTCACCAGTGGGAAGGGGTGATAGAGAGGTGGGACAGCAAGTACGAAGGAAAAAAAAGGAACGGAGGGATAGTTGAAGAACTAAAAAGGATTAGCTGGGGCCGAAGGGAAGCCAAAACCATTGAAGTATTGCCCACGTTACCGCAGGCAGTAACATGTTGCTGGCCATGCCGTCAACATGCCAGCCACAGTCCCACATCACTTCTATGATGAAGTGTGGTGCCAGGTGGATGATGACATCGGCAGAGGCATAATTAACACAGTATAGTTGTGGAAAATAAAAAGAATTCCTGCACCCCCCTTTCCTATTTCTCTACCCTACCTCTTATTGTCTGTAAATTCTATTTTGTACTTTGTTTCCAGAAGTGTCACAGTACTCTATATCAAATACTGTTCAGTACTCCTGACATTAACATTCATTTTAAATTACTGGTAGAGTACTCTAAGCAACCAAACGAGGGACACATTAGTCTTTCTTCACTTTTATTTGTTCAGCATAAAGCCAAACTTGGTATATATATACATCAAGGGGCAACATGGCAGCTCAAACTCATATGCACATACACACACACACATACATACATACAAAGCAAATGCACACATAGACACACAAAATAAGGTTTCTCACCTGCAAGTTTCAAATACTGTAGAAATATGTTTGCTGAACTATAACTAAATTTCTCTGTACAATGAATAATGAAAACATTGAAAAACCTGATAATAAATTATACCCTCCTGGCAATGAAATTTTTAAATACAATTTACTGAAAATGGGTAGCTAAATACAAAATAAAACTTGTACTGTATAGAGATATATAATCAATTCTATAATGCATGTAAATATTTTGCATATATGCACTGTATGCCAACACTAATTAGCCTCTACTGTATTTGTAGATTTTCAGAGAGATAGCAGATTTAATGCTTACAAGATATATACTGTATCTCCTTTTCATGCCAAGTCCTACAGGCTAAGCCACTGATACAAAAAAAAAAAAAAATGCATACAGTACTGTACTCATTAAGTGCCATACATGTAAAGTCACCTTCAGTGATAACAGAGACAGTCAATGTTGTAACTCTTATCTCTTAAGGAGGTGCAAATCCAGAGTACTGACACGATATTTTGAAGTTATCATTTGTGGACTGTCATTAGATGACTGGATTCACACCAAACTGAAAAATATTAACTGCTCAGGCTGGATGTGTAGATGGTTTTACTGTACTGTACTGTACACTGGATACATGAATTAAGATTTCTGAATTTTAAAAGTTCATAAAAATGTACTACAGATATACTGTACAGTACTCATCTCAAAAGCCCTGGCCTGTTTAGCATTTGATAAAATCAACCCCATGCTAATAAACAATGAAATTCTACAAAACATATTATGTGCTTCTAATCTTTAATCCCTCTTTGCAAGTATATCAGCATGACACCACTTTTCCTTACCAGTATACCTAATATAGTCATATCAGCATGAGGGTTACCACTAAAATAAAAGCGGGCACTGTCAGACCTGCATGGCACATTATACCAGCTTCATTTTAAAACAAACTTAAACATAAAAAAAACATACAGAATAAAATATAACTTGAATAGTACATTCTCTTACACTCATACACATTTGGAAATCACTCTTTGGCAATCAATATACAGTATTTCTGTTAAATGTCTAAAACATTTTGGTGAAGGAGACTACTCCCACCAAACACAAGTAGTTAATCTTGTAAGAGAATGTTGCCCGAACAGCTTCCAAAAAGAACCACTCACTCATCAAATTTGTATGTTCATTCATTCATCATAAGCAGATGCCTTACACCAACTTATACAAACATAGAAGCTTAACATGTTGCTTAAGTTTAGCTTAGAGTAAGGACTCAGATACTTTAATAAAATAACAGGATTGACATGTCGTAAGCTGACAAAATATATTACAGGTAACTTAAAGTAGATTCAACAGTTTGACCCTCTAAGCACCCTTTTACTTGATAAAGGCTATAATGAGAGCAAAACTGTTTATTTTCCTATTAAAATGGTAAAGGTACTTGTATTTATCAAACCTTGTCTCTGAGTGAAAAAGAGGGTAAAAGAGAGAATGTGTGATCTATGGGCTGTTCATTTTTCTTCTTTTTACCACAACTGTGTTGGGGAAGAGAGAGAAAGCAGATCCATGAAAAAAGGCAACATGTGGGTTGAATTAAACACTATATTCACTGCTCTCTGAGTTAGGATATCATGGCCCATACAATGGTGACTTTTCTTTACAGTATTTCCTTTTGCATAAACTAGAATGACATATTTATATATGTAAAAAAAAGTCCACACTGGTGCTTGCTATGAAACATTCTACATTAAAATAGCCACTATATGCACATTCGTAATTTCTCTATGTATTTACAGTGAGGACTTTGACTGAAACAAAGATAATGAACACGTGAATTAACAAATCCTACCCTTATGTCTTGCCAGGTTTTCTTCAGTCAACCACATCTGTGATAGAAGTCACTGCTTGCTCTTCTTACACCTAAATATGTAACTCATAATCTTCTGAAACTAACTATACTTTATAAGTACTGTATATCATTGGAGACATACCAGATAGGATTAAATTGGAGAGGAAGAAATAAGACCATACTAGGCTGGGAAGACCCTATAGCATGAGGGAGAAGGAGATATTGAGGAGGGAGAGCAAGCACAAATGAAATACTAGGAAAGGAGGAACAGGTGAATAATTGAAAGGGAGTGGTTCGGTTTCGGATGGGTGCCAAAACCCATAAAGTACTGCCCACAACACCATCACCAATGCAATCTGAACTGAAGTATGTAACTTTAATGATCTAGTCACTAAGTATTACTATGTATAATATACTATGCTTAGGAATGAAAAGAGCAAGCAAGAACTTTAATGTCCATATATAAAATTACGCTATGGCCAGGGCATTTAAATCACAAGAGAGGAGTGTACTTAGGAGAACCGACACCAAGGGAGGTAGGTAGTGACTATACACCCAGGATGCATCTGATACACTCTTAAAATTCATGATGGGGAAAAAATTGTGTGAAACAAGAAATTAGTTTTGCACATTTGTCAACGTCATCAAACTGAGAATTGCTTGGATGCATGACAATTCTTCCTCCCTGTACCAGAATATTTTGAAAGCTGATACTACACAAGCAGAATTAGAAGGTCATCATGCAGTAGTAATACAGTATTGTACGAAGAGGTTAGGTATTACAAGAAAGTAAGAGACATAATGATGAAAATTAAAGTGAGATGAATAAAATTTGGTCAATAACATTAGTCAGTGAAGTAAAAGAAAATGGCTGCTTCCTTGACAACTTCTGCCACAGGGAGGGACTAACCTTACAGTCAATACATTATATTATATACAGCATCAAGTGTGAGTTAATTAATGTACTTTAAACGTAGCCAGTTAGTTATTTTTACTTTCACGATCAATACTTAATAATCTCAAGAATACTTTATCACATTACATTACAGTACATGCATAATATTGGTCCAGTATCAGCAAATTATTTTTTATTACCTGCAGTGTAATTCTTGATTTCTCTATCTGGAGGAACCTTATAATCCATGGACAGGCCAGGGTTGGGTCAAATATATATATCTAGACATCACCAAGGAAGATATGAATGTCTTTCACAAATAATTTCATGATTATTTAATAAAATTATGACCCAAATTATATCAGAATGACTATCTGTAACAAAGGGCAGTCCCTGAAAGGTCTTGTAACATGAACTTTTACATCTGTGTGTATTCTCTTTTCAGCCTTTGGGTAATGCACAAATATTATGTTTGTTATACTGTAGTTTTGTCTACTAAGCTAGGTAAACTGATGACAATATTATTGGACATCTATCAAATGACAGACTATATGGAAATCAAAGCTTTTTACAATCCACAAGATTTTCATATGTACTGTACCACAATAAAATAATTTCCCTATAGTATAAATGTACTAGAGTAGTAATAGGTAAATCTATGGGCCCTGTGACTACATTTCTATTAGTAATTAAACTATTTTCCCATTGACCTCATGTCCAGTGACCTCATAATATGAAATGCAGGATCATGGTAAGCTGTATCTAAGCTTTGCTCAAGTAGTCTTATTATGCCACTATTTTCATTACTCTGTTACTGAGTTGTGAGGATAAGTGAGCTGTACACTTATTTAATTATTTTACACTTTTGGAATGTACACAATAAACTGCTGATTATCGGGGCAGGTTAAAGTAACAAGCAAAAATAAGTCTATTGGATATACAGAATACACTAGGTCATTGAGTATCAAAGGGCATTAATGACTGAAAAAAACTAATGCTGGGGCTTTGGCTTAGTTTGTGGAGTATAGTGCTAAAGTTCTACATCACAACACAATCACTCAACAGGCTATAAAAATGTTCTCAATAATGAAGAGTCATCATTATTTTTCTACAAATAAAAAACTAATAATACATCTGAGTTATACTGTACTCTACATAACTGAAGTTAGGAATTAATGAGAGCACTAATACAACTGTAACAGATGTACACCCCCAATTTGAGAATACCTGTACCAACAAATAATCTGGTAGAAAGCAGTTCAATTTTGATAATAACACAGTACATAACTAAATATAATTTACACCTAGTTCAGTAATGTGACTTTAAATCAAAATTTGGAATTTATCTCCAATACAAGTACAGTACAGGACTTACATTACAAATTTGAAAAAAATATCCAATCAATTAGTAGTTATGTACACAATAGATATCTCACAAATGGAAACATGTCATCTGGTGAATTATTCATATGAAAATTGTCCCTCTGTGACTTACATACAGTTAATGCAAAAGAAACAACACTTCGCTATGGTGAACATTTTCATAAAAAGCTACAAAGTATATACAGTGCTATTAGAGCATATTAACCTGTATTCATTATATCTTTAATTGCTCAATCTGAAAAAAAAAAAAAAAACATACAACAGATATAATTCAGCTCATCTGTGACCAAATGTAAGATGTCTACTGTAAAGCCAGTTTGTAATGAGAAGTTTTATAATTCTGCAAACTAACTGCTGATAGAATCAAATGTACAGTGGTCACTAATAAATAAAATTCCATTTTCGATATTATTCGAAAAACTAATGTTCCAAGTCTCTAACTGGCCTTTAACAACACATCAAAGCAGTGACCCTCAAGTTACATTATGTCATATTCTCATCTAACTCTACCCCTCATACAACAAGAAAAGCGAGAGTTAGTGAATCATATAGATTGTTCACAAATGTGCAGCCATTGCTACAAGTGTCACAATGAAAGTGAAAGTATTGAGTGACACATAGGAGGAGCCACCTATAGCTTGGGACGTATGGGGTTTGCCGGTGTCTTTTTCTGTGCGCTTCATAGCATCATCACTGAAGTCAGAGTAACCAGCAGCATTTCTGGCAGCTGCACGCAGCACATACAGGGTGTCATCCTCTAGGCTGTTGATGACATACTCATCACCTGTAGGATATATAGAGTATAGAGAATACTGTATTTGTAAGTTGCTTCTGTGTCCGCAAAACATTCTTACACTGATAAATTACCTGCAAACATGATACTATCTGTTTATATTTAGAATATATAATTGAATATTAGATATTTTAAGTAAAGTTCATAACCTACAAAGTAAAAACTAATTATATACCCTGCCAGAACAAGTGTCTAGATACTGTACCTGTACTGTAATGTGTACTGTACTGTGATTCCACCCTTACCTTGGAAATCAACTCACATGCTATTAACTTCATATACAGTACAGTAATTATGTGTGTAATAACTACAATTCATAAATATCAAATTCTTAAGTATTACTGTGGTAACTAAAAGAGACTGAAGTACGATAATTCAAAGTGTTTTAACTGTAGCACAAAATGCTTAAATAGCCAGGCATTTTGTCCAGGTTACCCTGCCAGGCTCCGAAACTGTATTTTGTTTTCATATTCACCTGAAAGTGACACCACTTTAAGACAACTTTCTACCAATTTAGACAAAAACCTTAATATCAGATTTAGCAAACTTGTACTGTATATGGATACTTATTTTTCCAAACTAACAGAATATGGATTAATGAAGTATCTGTATTGTACAAATTGTACAATACATTTAAGTTACCACTGACTATAAATAGGAATTCACAAGTACCAGTACCATTTTTAAATTCAACAGCTGGTGCATGACTCCATTCTA
Source organism: Petrolisthes manimaculis (assembly GCA_034508575.1). Classification (NCBI taxonomy): domain Eukaryota; kingdom Metazoa; phylum Arthropoda; class Malacostraca; order Decapoda; family Porcellanidae; genus Petrolisthes; species Petrolisthes manimaculis. The sequence goes on from JAWZYT010002701.1 coordinate 183,624, forward strand.
TTCCTGCCTCCTTGTACTGCACCCGATAGGCCAAGATGGGCATGACAGGGTCCTGTGCAGCAGTCAACTCCAAGTGCAGGGTATTGACATCAGCCCGGGCCACCTAGAGCAGGAGTAAACTTGCATATATTACACTTTATTTTCTATTCTAGCCTATAATTGCTGCAGTGAGTGGCTATTAATGAAAGAATAAAAACACAAGCAAAACTACCTTTCTCTTACATTTACTTCTTCATTCATTATCAATGAACATAGTATACCTCATGGCAAAGAGGGCTTCTCTGTTCTCAATATCTACATCCAGGAAATTTCAACCTATATTCATGCACCCACCATTACTGGAGAACATGATCTTGGCTACAAGCAATTATCAGGTACTTAAAGCTACTCTCTTCTCTTCATTCACATTATGCTGTGACCTCACAATATGTATCTAACAGAGCAAAACAACTGATCCCTTATGTCTAATATCATAGGTCTATTATCCCCACTTCTAAAATCTTTAATTTATTTTGGTCCAAGGAAGTATCAAGCATATCCCAAATATTTATTCTAATCTAGTCTTTATGAGAACCTTCTAAATAATGGGAATTATAGGAAATAATGTATGTTTCTCTCATTGAAAACACAGCATTTTCTCTTTACACTACAGTACTATGACTTAATACATTCCAGAAAAATCTAACCTTGAACTCGGGTGTAGGTGGCTTCTTTCCCTTCTCCAGGACAATGACTCGTTCTGCAGTGCCCAGATCATTCTCCGCTTTGCATTCATAATCTCCAAACTGCTCATCATCAATCACGGTCAGCTAGTCAGACATAAAGTTATGTATCATTTGGAGCTACATGGTTAATTGTCATATCAGTGATTAAACACTACTGTACAGTACAGTATACTGTACCAGGATCTGTACAAGGGGAGCATTTACTGTGTACTGTATGCCCCCTTTTACACGAATGCATCTACCTGCACACACAAAAAATAAAATCATGTGCAGTTTATAGGTACTGTATGTGAAATTTACTAAGACCTTTCCCACAAGACATGAGCCTGGTTATTCACAGGGTGGATGACCTCACAGCATGCCCGAACCTATGACCCACACATGGGATAAATATACAAGACACCAAGCATTTTTCAACATGTTCATGGGAAGGAGATGACAAAATTATGCACCTCAAACTATAAATCTTTAACAGTGAGTAAACAAACCCCTGTAAAATCAAACTTACATTGCCATTTTGGTTTAAGGAAACCATGACATAAGTTTGTGATTTACATTTACCAAGAATATTAATATTTATTTGATTTTTATTTGGTACACCTTGTCCCTTACCACTTTCAAAAAGAGGGCTCTAGAAAAATTACTAAACGGAAATCTTTCACCATATATGACAAATGTCATATTTACAGAACCAATGTTCACCAAGAACATTGTTACCCAATACAGTATACAGTACTAATGAAAGAGTTACATTTTAAAATTAATGATCTTATGACAGCGAGAGTGGACTTTATGTCCTCGAGTTAACCAACAGTGACTCTTAAAAGCAGATAACATCTGCATTTATCATTAGTTAGCTCTTTAGTAACCAGCAGATTCTACCTTTTTCTCTTTTGTTCATCCTACCTGTAAAACACTCTGATGTCCATCATTGATGATGGCTGCTGTGTCTGAGTTTACAATAACTTGGCCGTCCTTCATCCATGTGAACTCTGCCTCGGGTTCAGCCTTGGCCCCACATGTTAGGTTAACCTTTCCTGTCATGTAGCTATATGCCTGTTTCATCCCATCCTCATCTTCCATTGGTTTGTCTGCAGAGTGAATGAGCCATACATATCATTATCAGCATAAATACGTTTAAAGTCAGGCAATCTGTTTATGTAAGATCCTAAGTATGTACAATAGTTATATATTCATATCTTATAAGTGATGCACTATACAGCAGTTGCTTATGTAAAAGTTTTGCCACAACCCTTTTCAAAGATTCAGGGTTCTGAAGCTCTGTATTGACTTACGGTGAACCTTGACCGCCAATTTAAAGTCTTCCATTTCAGAGATCTTGTCTGATAGCTGTACGGCATTGCACTGGTAGTCACCTCCATCCTCCAAGGTGACATTATTCACTATCAGGCTCGAGCTGCTTGACCCCTTTGTGTACTTGTTACCTGAGGGCATAATGAACCATTATTAATATGCAAAGAGTAGATGAGAGTGATATAAGAGTGACTGAAGAACCATATGTGAATACAGTACAGAAAAAATTGGATACACTTACTGTATGAGGATACACCTGTTAAGGACTAACTGGCAGGTAATGACTCCTTCAAAATGAAACAGAAAACAGGCTACACTGTACTTCAATGTAAGAATGTTTTGTAGCCAAGTCTGGAATAATTTATAGCTGTCCATATTTCTGGTGTATTTAGAGGGCAATATTATTATTGATCCTACCAGGCCACAAGTTTCCTTCTTTTATTATTGGAATACAGTTTAGTATACACTCTCAGCTCATCTACTCTACATTTTTTTAATCACAGTAATTACACAGCTCAGTCTCCAAAATCTGCAATGAATTCAATCACAAGTCACTTCACAGTTCGACTTTCTCTGTCCGGACACTTACAAAATAAATAGACTATTAGATACTTTAAAATTTGCAATAAGAATTGACATATAATTTCAGATCTTCTTCATATGAAAAAATTATAATTACAATATACAACAGCAAGAGTTTTCATTAACCCACTGTAACTGAAAAATGCCATTCTGCATGATACTGTATTTTCATTAAAGTTAATATGTTATTCTCTATAATACTTTATGTTCAGGTTCTATACGCATCTATTGTAACCTCACCATATGCGATCTTCTTGCCACGAACAGTCCAGGATACAGTTGGCATCGGGTCTCCATCAACATTACAGTAGAGCTCTGAACTGTGATCCTCCTTTAAGTACTGCACAGAAGGAGTGTCCATGAAGTCTATCTTCTCTACAGAAATGGAGGGTTGATGGGTGCATTAACTAGAGAACTTTGGTAATAAGTACAGTACTGTACAGTACTTGGTCATTCTTTCTGATATTTTACCAACTGGCGATAAGTCACTAACCTAAGTTACTGAATACTGTACAGTATATAGAAATATGCTGTGGTGGCCATTTTCAAAACATGATGATCTTCAAAGATCAATTACTTTGGCAGCCTTTAACAGCAACTACAGTGTATTGGTATGACTCTATGCGTTAACTAGTAGGCTACTCAGATGTAATGCTAGTCTGCTTCCTTGCCAGAAGGATAGTCTGTGGGTCTCAGAGAAATTAGTCTCATCTTCTACAAAAATATTTAAATTCTAGTTCACATCTATAAAATACTCTCTCAACATAATCATAATAGTACTGTACATTGTGATCAAGAATAATGGGAAAGACAAAACACTGTTGAGCCATTTTACTCCTCTGGCTTAAAGGGTGAAAGACCCAAATTTGGGTTATCTTTACTGAAGTTTTCAATATATTTCAACTCTAATTGCCTCTCCTACCTCTAACCTTTCTCCATCATAATTTCTGCCACCCTCCAAAGCCTTTAACTTTTCTCATAATTTCTTCCACACCTCACATACAAATTTCTTTTACACTTACTCTCCCCATCTTCCCCAGGTAGGAATCAATCCCCCCCCCCACATCATCCCTATACACTAGAGCACCTACTGTAGACGAAGAGATTGAAGGACAGGGACTCCTCACTGCCGTCTACATTGGCTGAGCAAGAGTACTTTCCACGGTCCTTCCTGGTGATGTTATCGAAAACAAGGTCTACCCCATTGTTCAATGCCCGACCATCCTCTACATGGATCCTGTAAAAGGGAAAGCAGGACCGCGGATGTGTGTGAGTGACTGAGAGAAAGATAAAAAGGAATTATTAAGGGGGAAGGTAGAGATGGTAGGTGATATGACTTGCTAGGATTAGTTTTTAAAGTACGCACAATCAATACATGGTAAATGGCGAATATTAAGAGAGAGAAAGGCATTGTTAAGAGGGAATGAGATACAGATAATATGCTGGAGCTTGTCTTAATAGTAAAAAGTGGAAAGATATATTGTTTTGAAAGGCTTATGAAGGGAGATGGAGATATGAGGAACTGCAGTGAAAGTGGGTTGCAGTGATATAATAGAATGAAGCAATATTAGTTTCGATAAAAGAGATAAGATTATGATAATTCAGTTAAAGGCATTTTTTTTTTTTTATTCTCTGGTAGTTAACAAAACATTACAGTGAAATGAATGCACAGGCCAGAAGTTAAGAAGATACAAATGACATATTTGGAGGTGCATGCTCAGCTATATAAACTGAATGCATGTGTGTGTATGGAAGTATAGTAACTGTAATTATATTAATATTCAAGTTAAAAGGGATAATGTCAGGGATTCAACTGTATACACTGTACCAATAATTTAACAGATCAGTCACTCCACATTTTTTCTCTTGGTAATCAACAAAACTCTGGTTCTAAAAATCTCTAGATAATGCAAGAATAAAAATTTGTACCGGTATGTAGTTATACAAACCGGTATGCATAGATGTACTGTACTGTATATCATTATTATCTTCATATACAAGGTGTTCCACGAGCTGTCTTAAAATGTATCTGGTATTGCCTATTTCGCCATACAATACTATTATCATATAATTCTGCTGATACAGGTGCCTTTTGAATTACATGTACTATGTAATACATTTGTTGAAGATTAAATGAGCATAAGAGTGTGAGGTGTCTCATTGCCCATTTATTCTTTAAAAATTACACAGTACTTCTATAACAGTGTGAACAAATCCCTGTTAACTGATACATTATTTATGTACATAATATGATGACCGAAAGTACTTAAAAAAACAATCACACACCCTGTGGCAAACAATGACTTGGCAGTAATAAAATTATGGGTTACTGAAAGCAACTTATGTCTGCATCAGTATGTTTCCAGGGTGAAAAGCAAGGCAGGTCAGTGGCACCAACTCTTAATTTGGTGGAATTGGGAAATTTCACTACAGTACAATTTCACTACAGTCTATCATCCTTGAGTACAACCTTCAGTACCTGCAGTGCCACCAGCTCGAGGATGATCTGACACTAAATTGACACACAAAGCCAGGAGGAAATAGCAGAGGGTGATGATCAGAGCTAAAGTCAGAAGTATTATTTACTAGCCTAAACATATTATATTGCCTTTGTAGGGGAATTGTCGGAGAAAAATGTCAAAGGTCTGCTGTTATAAGGGCAAACAAACAAACAAAATTAATACAAGACATGTACTTTCATACTAAACAAGTACACTTTCTCCAACAGCATTATAATATAATTTAATGGAACAATATGATGGCATTGGTGTTAAAAGAAAAGTGTGGCAATTGGTTAGTGAGGGAATCAAGCTGAAGGTGACACTGCATGAGGTGAAATAATTATACAGTACATGTACTGGGACATTATTAGCATTGAGAAACACTGATAATAACAGGGGACAGATTCCTGAACCACTATACATTCCAGCTGAGGCTAAAAGAAAATACAAAAAAGTTAAGCACATGTTTCTTTCATAATGAGAAAAGGTTGCATCTGGTATAAGGGTGAATAGAAAATATTGTATGGAATACTGCCTGGGTTGTTTCCCAGTAGATATTTTAACCTCTGGACACTGAAACTGGAGCTAAGGCCAGACCACACCATTTTGACTGCAAAGTCTGTGTGGGCTGTGTATCTATGTAATTCTACGCAATTCCAGCTAGTTACAGATAAACTGTAAACCACTCCCTCATTCAGCTGACATATTGTAAGCCTGGCTAATGGCAATCCACTAACTTAATGTTACACTAAAACTCTTTTCTGTATCCACATGTCCTACTTCATGCAGTGTATCAATAAAGGCATATTTCATCACATAGTTTGGAAACTCCAAAAATCATCTTATTTACATTTTTCATTTTAACACAACTTAGATACTTACATACCATAATATAAATACTATACCAACAGGAAGATTTATGGGTCATACCAAGTATTGTACACTACTGTAAATGACAGTAAAAATTATGTGAAACATGATTCAAGCATACAAAGACTACAGATTTAAGGAGCCACCAAATTATACAAGGCAACATACCCCATGCTAAACCTCCTCATTTAAACAGAAAACAACAGCCTTTCAAGAACAGGCATTTATAGTACTGTACAGTGCTTTACTGAACTTTCAACAATACTAAGCACACATTTTACTCAACCTCTCAGCACCTAGTGTGCCTAAACTATGTTCAAATACTGTATCAAGATGCATACAAACATTAATAATTGTGGGGTGTTTAATTCCTCTCAAGGCAAACCATTCCTTTCTTTAAGTACGGAAGAGAGGCGGGATTAAATGTGGTGGATAATGCCTTTTTCCTTTTTGTCAGTATAAAAAAATTCATATAATTGTACTGTAACTTATGCCCAAAGAAAGTATGAGTAATGTGAAAAAGAGTAAAAATTTTGATGATGAATGAGATGGTTAAAAATGAGGTGATGTGTAAATTGAACAGTTCAGAACAAAATGTACGTATGGATGATGAGCAGAATATTGTGAGTAATGAGAGGAAGATAAATGATGATGAAAAAGTGGGAGAGGGAGAGAGTGGAGGCTGAGGGTGGGTGAAGGAGGATGAAAAGGGAGTGGGAGAAGGTGAAGGAGGATGAAGAGGGAGTGGGAGAAGGAACTGATGGATAATGAAATGGGAAAAGGCAGGAAAGGATGGAGGCACTGGAGGAAGGGGAATGATGGGAAAGAAGGGGGTTGGGGTACACTCTTCTGGAATAAATGGGGGAGGTGATGGAGAGACAGCTACATGGGAGCACAACTAACACATTACAGTACATTACACAGGGAATAATATCTTTAAATATAAGTAGTCAGTGGCTAATCTGGGGAAAAAAAGCTGAAGGGAAAGATACTTATTTAGGTTCAGCATTTATGAAAAAGAATACAGTACTGTAGTCAGATCTTCACCTCAACACTATTTATGAATGTGAAAATACTGTATCAGTACAGTACCGTATACTGTTATCCATTGAATTGGCCAATAAAAGACAGAATGAGGAGTATATCAATTTGATAACTTTTAATTGAATTCCAAAAGTAGCCTATGCTTAGATTTAACTGAGTACTGTACAGTACAATATTGCACAGTATAAAATATTAAAGAAATAAAAGTATAATATTCAAGGGAATGGTTATACTGTACTATACTGTACATATATAAGGGCGCATCCTTAAAGGTTATAAACAATTAAACAATGTATACCTGCCATGCCCTCTTCTGATAAAATTGTAAGATCTGCCACTGTATTGCAGAGCAATAACAGCCATTAAATCACTAAATCACAAGAAGCAACAGGGAGAGGGAGAGGAGGAGCTATAGAAAAGTCAAATCTAGGTTGGAAGGGAGGACCTGTAAAGCTTGGCAAACTCTGCACTTTCCTCTCACAATGCAGTCTTATCATGCAGGAAGTCAATGTTGCTTTTGTAGGGTCAACCACAAACTAAACATAATCATTGGTACACGCTACATCGTTCATCATTATTAGCACAGTGTGATTAATAATAATCATCATCATCACAACCACACACATCACTACACACTGTACCAGTATTGCCGTATATACAACTATACAATACCATTATCACATACCCACCATATCATTCACACAATCCTGCTCTCAATATCAGCATTAACTTATCTTATTGAAAGACTGCCTTCAGTGACCTCTGCTCCACTTCAATTCACTTCCTACCTTCAGTAAGAAGTACAATGTATTGTAGTAATGTATAGGAAATGAAACAATATTTCTGACATCATAGGAACTAACTCAAATGATTCATTACAGAACAATGAGCCATTTTTGTCAGTAGCGTGTAAGTGGAAACTTTTAAAAAAGGGAAAAGGCTAGATCCAATTCACCGTACTGTTCCAAGGGTTGAGTCACCTCGGAGAGGGATCCCTAGTCATGTGAGAATTGGTAACAACGGTCAGATCCTCTTCACCTTCCTATGGGGTGAGTCACAATGGAGAAGGATCACAAAGTAAGTGAGCATTAGTATATGCTACAGTGCTAAGGATGCACAACTGGCGGCCCGCAGGCCACATGAGGCCCTCAAGCAACCCTCTGGCAGCCCTTAGTAGGTAATAAATGGTAAAAAAAATAACAACAACAAAGTTTCAACCAAACATAAGGAAACTTGTCTATGAATCAGTGTCAAAAATTGCATTAAGAAGACGTGAAGACTGTGTCATGTATGCCAGGTAAGGATTAATCATAATTTTGTAACATAATGGATTAAGTCATTAAATTAAGTACTATATTTTTACCATTAAGCACCTAAAATGTCTACATTTTTGCTTAACACAAATCTTGTGGCCCTTATTGAGTTTTAAGTTTGATCATGTGGCCTGAGGAGCCCAAAAGGTTGTGCATCCCTGCGCTACATTATAATCCTGGATCCGGTGGTTTGACTGGACTGGAAATTGCTGGATTCTTTATGTTGGAGCATTCTAAGAGTATCTAGCAACAACAAAATTAGCATTATGATGTCTGTCTCATTTTTACGGTACAGTAGTAAGGTTGCAAACTCACGTGCTGTACAGAAATTTTATCCAAATTATATACTGTATATGTCTCACACTCTACTAGTATCCTACCAACACACACACACACACACATACAGAGCTGATGTATCCATACCATGTAGTCTGCACCATACAGTGAATTTGCTGGTTTCATTATAATGTGGTCATGCAATCAGTCATTCAAGTAATTTCCAGGCAGACAATTACCGGGTAAGCAGGCTAACAGAAGGCAGGTAAGTGATGAAAGGCAGGCAGGTAAGCAAGTTGGTAGAAAACAGCCAAATAAGTAGGCATGAAAATGCTTGCCTGGAACTCTCAAGCACTTGGCAATACAGTATTAATGGCGAGAATTAGATTATAGTACAACATTATTAATACCGTACAACTGCAAATTATGTTAGTAAAGTTAGTAATTAATACACACCTCAGAAACAGTCAATAGTACACCAGACAATATGCATTTTACAGAAAAATTTAGTTCTACTAAAATTAATTTGAAAAGAAGCCACTAAAAGGTTAAAAAATACCATACAGTATTTACAAACCGTTGCAGCAAAAGAAACCATTCTTACATATAATTACAAGCCGCGATTCAATAATTCAACAAAATTCTTCAGTGACAAAGATACATGTATAGACAGATAAAAAATAACATATTACAAGACAGGCATAATAGTGCTTTGACAGAAAATACATTTAGAGTGTGTGTGGCATAGTGATGCTCAGGAAAAAATAGAAATTCAGAAAACTGCAGTGAGCCAGTTTGGCCATTCAAGGCAGCCCTGAGTCCTGAAGAAAGTACTGGACACCTCGGTTCATGTAGTACTGTATAGATAAGTAGATACAATACTGTATATCCTATGGACCGTAGCAGCATGGAGGGAAGTAGATACTGTATTTTCAGTCACAGAAATTGTACTGAACAGTACAGGTACATTCTGATCATTAAATTATGTACGGTACCGGTACCTACAAATAGTATACTTTACTGTACTGTACTGTGGTAGTTTTTAGACTCCATGTTAGAGAAACACTGTCCACATAATGGGAAATTTGTGCACATGGATGGTCAATTTATGTTTTCCACTGGACCTTACAAAGTAACATAAATTGGGTGAACCACAAGAAGAAGCTGATCTGCAAGGCAATCACATATCTGAATAATTGACAGTATATACTGACCTTGTATGGATGGGTAAACAAACTGGTTTCTGATATCTTTTTATATCGTTCCTAAGCTGTAATATTCTAGCTCGAGATTGACAAACATTGACATTCTCAAGCCAATGGGAGGTACTATGTATTGTACACAAGGTTGTAGGGAAATTGACAAGACAGTAATACTGGTCAAAGCTAAACGATGTCTTACAGCTTTGGGAAACACACTTAGAAACAATCAGTAATACAGCCATTTGCAGGGTGAACTGTACAAATTATATAGGGTACAGTATTGCATTACATAGCATACCATAATTATGTGATAACACAGCTAGATGAAGTTGTGAGAGAAGGTCTAATATCACTGTCTGTAAATTTAATAATATTACTATAAGTTCTTTATACTGTCATTATAACCTGAGGTATCCAGCCCTTTCCATTCCATTGGCCTCCTACATGGACAGAAAACAGTAGGGGAAGGTGAGGTATGGGTATTACATTGTAAGAAGAGTGTGCAAGTTAAGGTGGCTAACAGAATTCTGCCATTATGAAGTCAAATGAAAGGAGCTCAACAGCATTTTATGGGGACCTTTGTAGTCACACATTTTTAACATTTAATTTGTTTTCTATGTTTTGATGCTGTTGTGTGTCACTCTGAATAAGGAGTGGTTTGTACCCATACTGAGTACAGCACTTCAATCATGTATGTACAGTACATTACATTTATTTTATAGTCAAAGGCATAATAATTTAAGATCATAATATTATTGGCAAGCACGATCAACTTCCTATCCTCTTATTAGGTATGGATGTGATGGGGAACTATATTATGGGGAAAAAGGGGAAGAATAGTAACCTGTCATTGAAATCCTTTAGTATGGGTAAGAAGGGTGGTAGGAGTTACAGTACTGTATATGTGCTGTGGAGGTAAGTGAGGGAATAGTAGTGTGACAGTGTGAGTGACAGGAGGCTTTTCCAGATGGCTCAAATCATAAGAAAAAAAAATAGTGATATTTTTTACTGTACAAAATCAGTAACATAAAAATCAGTTTATGGGGCATAACATTAGAAGTAATTCTGTCTGTGTGCATGATAATATAAATACAGTAAAATAAATTTTGCTAATGATACAAGACAGTACCACAATGAGGATCTAGTTCGCAGTTCCCTCTATAGTTAGCGTCAAACCAGCATAACATTTCCTCTAGTTAAAAAAAATGCCAGGACCCGGTACCAAGCAGCTAGCCAAGTCTCTGATCTAAAATATACTCAGTAAATATAATAATTAAAAGGACTATGCAAAAGGTAATACTTTCCATTGTCATTCACTAATGAAATTGTAGCCCTATTCTAGATATATATATATATATATATGCATCCCTTTAAATAAAAATAAATAAAAATGTTCTAGGCGCACTATCCTCAGCAATATACAAGACAAGCCACACCCACGGACCCTACAGAATGTCAAAGCTTGGCAAAGGAGTTCCTTGTGTGGCACCATTTTGTAGAAGATAATTATATCATTAGGTAGATATAACAAGCTTTAGAATAATGAGTTCCCTCTGAGAAGAAGCTTTTGTTGACGTCAATTAAAGGAAGGTTCTCTTATTGGTAAACTGGAAGGCTACTAATTCAACCTAACTAGGCTATACCAGAAAATAGATGCCCTCAATGGTACCAATAGGGGATCTGTTTCATGGCATAGTTTGGAGGAATCAGAGACCTTCCAATTCACTATGGAAAATCTCCCCTTACTGCTCACTGTATCATCGTCGATAAACTTGATTAGGCCCAATCTCTTATATACAGTACATACCGGTACCTCTGAAGTCAGCCCAATCAACTTTATCAACACAGACTAACTACCCTTTAGCTGACTGATGACTGAATGTGAACTGAGGAACAAATATCATAATACAGTATTGGCTACAAGATGGCGCCAGCACAGAATTTTAGCCAAGCAAACAAATTTTTGAGGTCTATGAACCACACCAATCTCCAGACAGTGATTTATAAAGCAAGCCTAAGATGCATACAACATAGTGAGGAGCACATATCCTTTTCATAATCATTACGTCTCTCACTTCGGTCTCTTGATGAAGGAAGAATATATTAGGAACCAAGGACAGAGTGCGGACTTCTCTTAATAAAAGGGATATGATTCTCTTGATGGTAAATAGGAGGGCGAGCGAATCCTTCAAACTATGACACAAAACAAGCTGATCCCCTGTAAGTAACATTGAGTCATTGAGGTGATTGTTTCCTGGCATAGTTTGGAGGCGTCAGTAGCCCTCCTATTTATCAAAAAGAGAATCCCCTCTTCATGGGACCCTGTGATGCAAGTAATTCAGATTGGATGTAAATGAGTCCTTCAAATATTGCCATGAAACACACACACCCCTATGTAGATGGAGCTTGTTTCACGGCGTAGTCTGGAGGAATCAGCTGAAGCCTCCAATTCTCATTCACGATCACAGGGTCTTGAACCAGTGATCTCAAAACATAAAATGTTACGAAAAAGCTGAACAAAATGTATAATGAGATCAATGTTTCGAGCCCAGTCATTCTGCTCAAGGAAAAAAAGAATATCTGTATGAAGAAAAATACGTACATCTCTTTTCTTTATATTTGTTTTGTTTTGTCTTGCATTTTAGGCCCAATTATTTGCGCTTTGCAACAGAACACGATTTAAGCAGCTTTATAGTCATCACAGGGACACGGAGACACTAAAGACATAGCACACACTGTAATAAGCTTAATGTGGTATTGAATTACAAAGCTTTGCCACAAGAATAATGGATTTTTATAATACTGTTTGTTTACTAGGCGACTTCTGTTTACATACATGAACTTTGGCTTGGATTTAAAATTGGCGGGGGTAGCAATTAATGTCTTGGCACGCTCTGTTTAACACCAACAAACATTAAAATAGATCTATTTTGGACTAAGTTTCACACTCCAGCTTTACGAAATATAAATTAAAACGACTGCAAGAACGGTTCATTGATAATTAGTGTTGTTGTTAATGTTAATAATGACAACACTAAGAATAATTAATTAATCGCCATGTAGTACAAGCGCCAAGTCTCAGGGGTCATCCAACTCATAACATGCGAAGGCTCTAAGGTTAACTAAGAAAACAATAGGCAATTGAATGTCGTTTTCTCTCATACGAATTTATACGACAGAAAACGATGGCAAGGTAAAGCTGAAGGGTAAACTGCGCCATCCCTCTACCTGCTCTCGCTCACCGCACCCACCTGGGCATCTCGTAATATGGCACGCTGTAGAAGAGAAAAAGAAGAGTTTCGTCCGTGCCCAAACAGGAATTAATAGTAACAATAATAATAATAATAATAACAAAACGAGAAGAGAGTAATGTAGGAAAAATCAACCTTTTCATACATATATAACCTTACCTGACGATCACCTTTTCATTACAGAATAATGGATAAACATATGTTGCGTGATGCTGCCATTATTATTATTATTATTATATACTGTACACTACAGTAACATAGATTATAAATAAATAATTGGTTATGATAACATCACTGTGGTAGGTTGATTTCTCCATAAGTCAGCATAGAAAAACAACAACTCATCTCTAAAATATAAACTTATCATTATCACTGAAACACGAAATGATGAAGTAAGTATACACACATACACACCTGGAGTAAAGAAATCAATAAAAAAAATATATTTATATATATATCCCACGTCAAGTAACATAATCCACCAAATATATTATGAGTTTAGCGTGGAGTAAAGACGACTGCAAGATAACAAACACGAGACAGACAAACAAACAAACAAACAAACAAACACAAACAAACAAAATAGACACGAAAATGTGCCTTGCATTATGATAGTTTTGGTGAAAGTGCTTGTGATTGGTTGGGTGAAAGTGCTTGTGGTTGGTTGGGTGAAAGTGCTTGTGGTTGGTTGGGTGATGGCAACATTGGGCCGTAATTAATATGCATGAACATCGTGGTGGTGTTGACGACGGCTTGGGACAGTACCGATACGAACGATGACCCCATAGAATAGATAGACAACACAACCGAGTCATCGCGTCTGTATACCTGTACAAAACCATCGTCAATACCAGGGATATTCTTCATTAATGACCCTGTGATTGTGTATACGAGACCTGGTCAATTAACAATATATCATTCTATATGGTAATGGCACACCTTGAACTTTTAATTTATTCATTTATGCATCCACCGCTTGCAATGATGAACAACTTTGATGGTGCAAGTGTGAGCTGGAGGTGCAAGTGGTGGTGGTGGTGGTGATGGTGGTGGTGGAAGCAATGTCAGAGTAATAGTGGTGATAGAAGAGAAGCCAGAATAATGGTGGTTAGTGGTGGTGGTGGTGAATGGTGGTGGTGCTTGTGGCATTGCTGAGATTGGCAGTGGTGGTGTCAGTGGTGGTGGTGGTGGTGGTGGTGAAGATGGAAAAGTGTGTAGTGGGAGATGACATATTAGTGTTTACAGATGATGGTGGAGGTGATGGTGATAGTAGTAATAGTATATATAGTAGCTACAGTGTTGATGGTGGTGGTGAGGATGGTAGTATAGTGATGGAGATGGTAAGCAACACACACACACACACACACACACACACACACACACACACACACACACACACACACACACACACACACACACACACACACACACTCACACACACACACACACACATACACGTAAACAAAGACACAGGACACACACAGTACAAACAACTACAGTATACTACAAGGCAACTCCAGGCTACAAAACACCACTACACGAATCACTAACTATAATATCACAGAGACAAAAATTAGGGACGAGAAGAGAGGATTAATTAATTAGTCTTACTCCAGGAAGGGCTGACTGGATGAGAGATTTAGAGAGAAAATATAAGAGACGAAGAAAAAATATAAGAGAAAACCAAATGGTGAAAGATAAATGAAGAAAGAAGTGATACAACAACGACGAGAATGAAGATAAGGAGGAAGGAAGGGATTGACAGAATGTATGAGAGAGAGAGAGAGAGAGAGAGAGAGAGAGAGAGAGAGAGAGAGAGAGAGAGAGAGAGAGAGAGAGAGAGAGAGAGAGAGAGAGAGTGACAGGAAGAGATAAAACGAGAATGAGGAAGGAATGAAGCTACAGAGGAAAAAGAAGAAGAAGGGAGAAATGACAGATAATGAAGTTGGGAGAAAGGAGGGAAGGGAAATTAAACAAGGAGAAAAAAAGACTAAAGGAGGAGGAATATAAAAAGTTAAAAGAAGACGAGGGAAAGATATAGAAATTATGGAAGGATGGAATGGAAGTAAAAAATAAAAATAACAAATGAAAGGGAAAAGATAAATGAGGAGAAAAGAGAATTAGAAGAAAAGAGAATTAGGAGAAAAGGGAATGAGGAGAAAAGGGAATGAGGAGAAAAGAGAATTAGGAGAAAAGGGGATGAGGAGAAAAGAGATTGAGGAGAAAAGAGATTGAGGAGAAAAGAGATTGAGGAGAAAAGAGAATGAGGAGAAAAGAGAATGAGGAGAAAAGAAATTGAGAAGAAGAGAGAATGTGGAGAAAAGAGAATTAGGAGAAAAGAAATTGAGGAGAAAAGAGATTGAGAAGAAGAGAGAATGATAAAAGAGAATGAGGAGACAGAGAATAAAGAGAAGGAAAAGAAAAGAGAAGGAGAAGAAAAGGGAATGGGTAGAAAAGAGAATAAAGAGAAGGAAAAGAAAGGGGATGAAGAGGATATATAAAAAGAGGAGAGACTATACAGCAGAACTAACCTAACTAAAAAAAAAAAAAAATAACTAAAGAATCGTCACCAAAGAACATTATCACCACAGACGTACATACATCATCACGGTTAATAAATCACCTCTAATAATAAAACTCCCATATACCATAGTACAGTACCTATCTCCTAATACAGTATAGACTCTACAATATAATACTCGCCCTGCACAACCTCTAGAAGAAAGTACCTATATATAAGATAGTAAAGGAGCTACTACTGTATATAATAGGTGAATCCAATCAAGCATAGTCTTAGCCAAACTAAACCCAACTCATTTCACCAAAACCAATAAATTTTTTACACCTATATAGCCAACACAATTCGATTTTTTTTTTTTTTTTTTTTATTAAACATCGATCTTTACCTAATTACTACTGTAGGCCTAAACCAATTATTATATACATTTAATTGAAACCAAACCAATATTAACGTGATATAACAAACTATAACCGTATCATGCCACCAAACACCAAAATTATGAGTCTTAACCTAACCCCCCCCCCAAAAAAAAATGAAAAAAATAAAAAAATAAAAAAACGAAAAAAACGTATCTAACTCAACCCCAATTCTCAACCCCAGCATCTGACCTGACCCACCCAACCCAACCCCGCCCCCGCCCCGCCCCGCCGAGCCGTGCCTGACCTGCCCTTGTAGTTGGTGATCTGCTGCCCTTCTGGTCCGGTCCACATGAGTCTACTGACGCTATCGGAGGTGCTGCTGCAGGAGACGTAGAAGGAGTCCCCCTGGAACACCGACTGCTGCTTGTGGGAAGGCATTATCATCAACTTCTGCCCAGCTGCAAAAACGTAAACAAAACAAAAATGAATAACATCTCGTGTTTATAATCATACTGTAGTTGAATATTATTAGTTGTGAAATATATTAGGATGATTGAAAATTTGGTATATTCTAATCTCGTGTTTATAATTGTACTGTAGTTGTTGTATATTATTAGTTATGAAATATATTAGGATATCTGAATATTTGGAGAGAGCCCATTTAAAATATATTCCAATCTGTAGTTGTATATTATTAGTTATGAAATATATTAGGATGACTGAATATTTAGAGAGAGAGAGCTCATTCAAAATATATTCCAACATCTTGAAAATTGTTAGCATAAAAAAATAAAAAAAATACCGTGCGGATTACATACAGGAGCAAGACGGTACAATTAATATCAACAAACAGCATTACAGAAACAACAATAAACTTTTCAATTCACTTCAGAAAAAATAATAGCCAATGCTGATAATATTGTTGCGGCACTAATAATAATAATAATAATAATAATAATAATAATAATAATAATAATAATAATAATAATAATACAAGACGAATAGTAACAATATTTAATGCGTTAAGGTGGTAGGTTAACTTTTTTTTTTTTTTTTTTTTTTTTTTTTGGTACATTGGAGTGCCTTAATTAAAGATTCCTCCAAAGTATGCTAGGAAACAGAACCAGAAGAGCGTAAATAATGGTGTTGTTGTTGTTCTGTTGCTTGGAATAGCTTGGAGGATTCAGTTTGCTCCAGATTTACCAATACAAGGCTTCCCTCTTAACGGGAAAATATACAATAACTCCCGAGGATAGCGGAACAAGCAACAACAATAATTACGGGAATAACCATAATAATTACGGAATAACCATAATAATTACGGAATAACCATAATAATTACAGAATAACCATAATAATTACAGAATAACCATAATAATTACAGAATAACCATAATAATTACAGAATAACCATAATAATTACGGAATAACCATAATAATTACGGAATAACCATAATAATTACAGAATAACCATAATAATTACAGAATAACCATGATAATTACGGGAATAACCATAATAATTACAGAATAACCATAATAATTACAGAATAACCATAATAATTACGGGAATAACCATTATAATTACGGAATAACCATAATAATTACAGAATAACCATAATAATTACAGAATAACCATAATAATTACAGAATAACCATAATAATTACAGAATAACCATAATAATTACAGAATAACCATAATAATTACAGAATAACCATAATAATTACGGAATAACCATAATAATTACAGAATAACCATACAGAAGCAACAACAAAACAAAATATTAATTACACAAGGTACGTGAAGGATACAAGCCTATAATTTATGTTGTAATAAATAATGGAATAATAACAAACTGGAATAACATAACCAACACAACATAGCCAAACTAAAAGGGAATAAACAAAACACATCTTACGTTTCAGTTTAGGCTTGGCGAAGAAGGAATATGTATCTGGGAAAGAGGAAAACAATAGATGAATGAATACACAAAACATAACAGAGAGAGAGAGACATACTAAAAAAAAAAAAAAAAAAAAAAAAAAAAAAAAAAAAAAAAAAAAAAAAAAGAGAGAGAGAGAGAGAGAGAAAGAAAGAGAGAGAGAGAGAGAGAGAGAGAGAGAGAGAGAGAGACAGAGAGAGAGAGAGAGAGAGAGAGAGAGAGATAACTTAAGTTCAAGAGTATATAACAATAATAAAAATTGTGTGTGACATTGTTGTGTTGAACTTTATAGAGATTGAATTAAATAGATAATCAAACTCTAAAGAGATTTGAATAATAAAAATAAGTGCTGTACTGTAACCAAAACTATAGGAAAACAATTAATAATGAAAGTAGTACAGTGTGATATTCTGAATTTGTGATATTCTGAATTTGTGATATTCTGAATTTGTGACATTCTGAATTTGTGATATTCTGAATTTGTGATATTCTGAATTTGTGACATTCTGAATTTGTGATATTCTGAATTTGTGATATTCTGAATTTGTGATATTCTGAATTTGTGATATTCTGAATTTGTTATTAATAAAGTATATGAGTAAAATAAATGAACAATAACAGTAGGAGTTATTAATACAACCTAAATATTTAAGACACTTAGTTATGAAATTATAATTATGATGTATATGTATGAAAAATATAAAATAATGTTTGTAAGACTAGAAGTAAAAAATAAATCCTAAAAAAAAACATAAGAGAAAAAACGAATGAATAATAAAAAACTTGGTGATGTAATTGCACTTTTCACACACACACACACACACACACACACACACACACACACACACACACACACACACACACCAATGACCTCAACCACTGAATAGCCTCGTTAGCAGTGAGAGAGAGAGAGAGAGAGAGAGAGAGAGAGAGAGAGAGAGAGAGAGAGAGAGAGAGAGAGAGAGAGAGAGAGAGAGAGAGAGAGAGAGAGAGAGAGAGAGAGAGAGAGAGAGAGAGAGAGAGAGAGAGAGAGAGAGAGAGACCAAAAAATATATTGATAGGTAGGAAAATAGAAGTAAGAAAAAGTCAGTCAGTTAGTCAGTCAGTCAGTCAGTCAGTCCATCACTAATTTTACGTAGTTTAATTAAGGAGTTGGTGGCAAAGTTGTCCAGTCAGTCAGTCAGTCAGTCAGTCCATGTTATAAGTCAGCACATCCAGTCAGTCAATCAGTCAGTCAGTCAGTACAGTATAGTCAGCAAGGCAGCCAACTCGACCACCTCTTGAGTCAGCAATATCACATCAGCTGACGAGGAGAATGAGGTCAGTGTGTGTGTGTGTGTGTGTGTGTGTGTGTGTGTGTGTGTGTGTGTGTGTCATACAAATAAAGTAATTTCCTATCCTCCATCCTCTCTCACAGTGACCTCCCTCCGTCTCTCTCTCTCTCTCTCTTTTGTTTTTATTTATTTCTCTCTTATACTAAAGAGTAGAATACCGGTACCCTTTCATTCATAATATTCATTCATTCGGCAAGTTAATGAATTACTCAGTTACCTATTCATTCACTTCACTTCACTCATTCATTCACACATTAAATCAGTCTCACTCCTTCATTCATTCATTCAATTAAGCTTCCATTCCTTCCTTCACTCCTTCCTTCACACATCCTTTGGTCATGAAGCATATTCACCCATTCATTCAGTCCCAGCCCAAGTCCATTCACAAGCCAAGCCATTTATCTTTTTATTATTATTATTATTATTAATCCACGTATATTACTAACCCTTCATAAATTAAGCTATCCTCATTTTTTTTATGTACAGTCGTGATACGTAATCCCTGACCAGAGACGAACGGCAGGCACACACACACACACACCCATACGCTGCATTCGAACTCAGCCTCTATTATAGGTGTACTGGGTGGGGAAATGAACAATACCAAGCGATTCGAAGCTTTCTGCTCCTCACACTCTGGTCAGAAATTATGTATCACGAGTGTACAAAAAACTATGCCCCTTCTCTCATTATCTCTCATTATCTCTGTTGTCACTTAGTACTCATCTTTCCCTTAGTCCTAGCTTCTCACATTCATTCTATTCGCTATCCCCTATATTCACAATCCCTTCCTCTTCCCTACACTCATCCCCATTCCTCTTTCTATCACCACATTCCTC
The DNA here is from genome assembly GCA_034508575.1 of Petrolisthes manimaculis. Classification (NCBI taxonomy): domain Eukaryota; kingdom Metazoa; phylum Arthropoda; class Malacostraca; order Decapoda; family Porcellanidae; genus Petrolisthes; species Petrolisthes manimaculis. The sequence goes on from JAWZYT010002701.1 coordinate 203,694, forward strand.
TCCTTCCCTCACATTTCCTTCCTCCACCTCATTCCTCTCCTTCCCTCTCCCCCCTTCCTCCACCTCATTCCTCTCTTTCCCTCTCCCCCCTTCCTCTCTTTCCCTCTCCCCCCTTCCTCTCTTTCCCTCTCCCTCCCTCCTTCCCTCCCACTCTCCCGGTTAAAAATTGCCTACTATCAACTGCCCTAAACTACCTCCATAACCCACTTCTTTTTTGTTATCGCTCTATTATGTGTGTGTGTGTGTGTGTGTGTGTGTGTGTGTGTGTGTGTGTGTGTGTGTGTGTGTGTATTTCTTGTCGCATGTGTCTCGTCTTGCTCTGACCTTCGTTCTGTTATTTTTTTTTCTCTTTTTTCTTATCGACATCATTTTTATCTTCTTCCCTTTTTTCTTCATTTTCTTTCTTTTTCATTTTCTTTATCATTCTGCATTACACTTACTTATTTTTCTTTTGGTGTGTGGTCTTAAAATCTCGTCTTCTTATTATTATTCCATTTTCTTCATCTTCCCTCTTTCTCATCTTTATTCTCCTTCTTTCCTTCTGTCTGTGATTTCTTGTATAATATCCAGAGGGTTTTTTTTATACTGTATATATATTTTATTGTACATTTTCATACCTTTCCTGATTTTATTGTATTTCCTTTGTGTGTGTTTGTGTGTGTGTGTGTGTGTGTGTCTCGTATTTATAGTGAATGCTTTCTCTTCTCTGTTATACATTTATATATTTTTTATATATTTATTATTCTTATTTCCTCGTTATCAAATGCTTTCCTCTCTCTTGTTCAATGTTTCATATGCATTATTAATTTTCCTTCTCTCTGTGTGTACGCTTCTCTTCTCTTCTCTCTCTCTCTCTCTCTCTCTCCTCTCTCTCTCTCTCTCTCTCTCTCTCTCTCTCTCTCTCTCTGTGTGTGTGTGTGTACGCTTCTCCCCCCCCCCCTCTCTCTCTCTCTCTCTCTCTCTCTCCAACCCCCAGCTCAACCTGTACAAACCGACCGTGATATCTATGAGCAATTAAACGAAATTATTAACACGCAACATTCCATAATTCTTGTGACTTTAATTTACCAGTAACAAAGTGGGGAGAACCGTTATCAGCTCATTATGGTCAAGATCTTTACACTAACTTACAAGAGAGCTCCCTTATCCAATATGTCAACAGCCCAACTCGCAGAAATAATGTTCTTGACCTAGTATTTGCAACAAACGAAGACATGATAGAGAATACTAACGTAGGTGAAGAATTTACCAATAGCGACCACCGCATAATAACTTTCAGTATAAATTTTAACAAAAGCGACATAAAGTACAGCTACGAAAAAATCCCCGAATTTAGAAAAGCCAATTTCAACCAACTCAGAGCGATACTAAAAGAAACCGACTGGAAATGTCTGCGAGACACTATTGACATAAATACACAATGGAACTTTTTCACTAATGCGTACACAAAAGCGGTCAGGATAGCATACCATTAAAAACCGACGTTCAGCACAAAATTTAAAGCCCAAGTGGTGAGTAAAGATATAGCCGACTGTTTACGAGCCAAAAAGAACGCCATAATAAAGTAAAATCACAGCCAATAATGACGACCGTGCCAAGTTTACAGACTTACGAAGAAAAGCCAAAAAGTTAATCAAACAGAGTAAAAAGGAAATTGAAAAACACGTTGCAAATCAGAGTAAGACAAACCCGAAAGAGTTCTACAGTTATATTCGACAAAAGAAAGTACTTACGTCAACTATCGGTCCAATTCTTGATGAAAATGGGGACTTTACGACAGATGAAGAGCGAATGAGTAGTATCCTAAATACTTTCTTTGCATCAGTCTTTACTATAGAAAACCGAACGATATACCAGCTGAAACAACAGTCCAAAATGAAAACACCGAGGTTTTAAATAATATCAGCATAACAGAATTTGACGTAATCAAATGTATTGATAAATTAAATGTAAATAAGTCACCTGGGCCTGACACGATCTCCCCTCGCGTAATAAAGGAAGCTAAAAGTGAAATAGTAAAACCTCTGACTCTGCTATTTAATTATTCTTTACACACTGGAACAATATCTGATGATTGGAAGCTCGCTAACGTAACACCAATATTTAAAAAAGGCAGCAAATCTTTACCTAGTAACTATCGCCCTATCAGCCTAACCTCAGTAGTATGCAAAATGTTAGAGACAATCATACGAGATAAACTTACAAATCATTTAGAGGAAAATAACTTACTCAGAGACACTCAACACGGTTTCCGCAATAAACGCTCCTGCCTAACGAATCTATTAGACTTTTTAAACGACATTTTTAACGAATATGATAAGAGTAAAGCAGTAGACATAATTTATCTAGATTTCCAAAAAGCCTTTGACAAAGTTCCCATAAACGTTTAATAACTAAATTAAAATCTCACAGAATCCAAGGCGACACCGTAAGATGGATAGAGAACTGGCTAAGAAACCGTAAACAACGTGTGGTAATAAATGGTAAATCATCTAATTGGACTGACGTTACGAGCGGGGTGCCACAAGGGTCAGTTTTAGGCCCAATCCTTTTCCTAGTTTACATAAACGACATAGATGAAGGTCTCTCATGCATAATATCGAAGTTTGCCGATGACACTAAATTGCAAATACAGTACTCACTAACGCACAAACTAAAGAAATGCAAGATAATCTCGATAAATTGTCGAATTGGCGAAAACTTGGCAAATGTCCTTCAATGCAGATAAATGTAAAGTACTCCATATCGGACATCGCAACGTAACTGCAAACTACTCGTTAAATGGTAATCAAATTAAAAGCGTGGATCAAGAGACAGACTTAGGGGTCACAATATCAAGTAACCTAAACCCAGTCAGCAATGTACGAAAGTAATTAAGAAAGCAAAATAAAACTATCGGCTTTATTGGCAGAGCATTCGAGTATAAGTCTAAAGATACAATCCTCACTTTGTATAATTCCTTGGTCCGTCCCTTATGGAATATTGCGTCCAAGCCTGGTGCCCGTACTACCAGAAAGATATAGTAAAATTGGAACGAGTCCAACGTAGAGTTACTAAAATGATACCATGTCTACGAAACAAAACGTATGAAGAGCGGCTAAATGAATTGAATCTATTCCCACTAGCACAACGTAGATTGAGAGGCGACTTAATCCAGGTATTCAAAATAATCAAAGGCATAGACAATATGGACTGCAACAAATATTTCAATATCGATCAATCAAACTACACGAGAGGTAATGGCTATAAAATCATAGGTAAATCTTTTAACTCACACGAATCTAAGAATTTCTTTTTTAACCGAGTCGTCAACTTATGGAATGGGCTTCCCCGTAACGTAATAGAATGTAACACAGTAGATAGCTTCAAACGTCGCCTTGATAAACACCTTGCATCTAATCCCCGACTTTCGATGTTTACTAATGAATAATTTTTTGCCCATTACAGGTGGCAAGTTAGCCAAATTTCAACTACTTTCTATCTTTCCTATAAAATTTCCTTGTGGAGTTTTCTCTACCAACCCCACAAGGTTCTGACTCCTAACTTTATTTCCAGTACGGCTAAGGCCGGAGGGATTGGAGGGTGGGGAGAGAGCCTTCTACTTTGCTATCCTTACCTGCGACTATCACTGGGGAGATATTCATTCTCTACCAGTAACCTTCTAATCAGATCACCCCGTGTGGACCGTAAGGTCTGTTGTGGTCTGTGATTCTATGTAACTCTATGTAACTCTATGTAACTCTGTTTACATTTCGTTTATTCCCACCTCTCCATCCCTTGTCTGGGTAATGGGTGGCCATATTTAACTTTCTCATATATCGTTCTTTACTTTTCCTGCTCCTCTCTTCATACTTTCTCTTTTCCTCTGGTATATTTTCTGTTCTCTCTATGTATCTTCCTTTTTTTATTGCTTTCTCTCTCTTCTCCCCTATACCTCTCCTGGTCTATCTTTCTGTCCTCACTCTCTCTCTCTTCTTTCTCCTCTCTTTTTTTTTTTTTTTTTTTTTTTTTATTTAAACAGGGTACAAAAAGTTGTTATCATTCATCTAGTAAATAAGGTCACCTTATGACATAGCTTAAACCTGTACTTAACATTTATATTTACATCTTAACAGTTTAGTATTAGGACTTATGAACTATATTGTTATTATTAAGTTTTTATAGCTATGTATGAGTTAGATATTATTCTAGCCTTATATACTACTTAACTAAAGTTTTAGTTATGACTCTAAAACTATCTATAGCTAATTAGACTACTGTAGATTGTGGATTCTAGATGTCATCACCCATCTGTTGGCTTCTTTCTTGAATGTTTGTAGAGTTGCATCTTGTTGGAGGTTGGTGTTGTTGACAAGGGAGTTCCAGAGCCGTCCATAGCGAGGCAGGTATGACCGGAGGTGATGCTCCGTCCTGGAGAGGGTACCTGTACCTGCTGTCGTCTGTGTGCTGCTGTCCTGGTTCGTAGACTGGTGCTGTCTGGTTTGGGAGGTGTAGGGTTGTCAGGTGTGGAGTATGGAGGGTGAGGGCCTTCTTCATTACACACAGCCCTGCTACATCCCGTCGCTCCTGAAGGGGTTGAAGTTTGGCAGTTTGTTGTACTGCTTTGTGTTGCACCAGACGTTGTGCTCTTGCCTGAACTCTGTCAAGTGTGGCCAGGTAGGAGGGAGGACATGAGGTCCAAGAGAGAGGAGAGTACTCCATGAGGGGACGTACTTGTGCTTTATACAGCACCTCCACTCCCTTGGCATCCAACAAGTGAGATACCGTCGGACACACCCCAGTCTCCAGGCTGCGTTTTTGGCCACATTCTTGACATGTTTAGTGAAGGTGAGGCCTGAGTCAAATTCCACTCCAAGGATGGTGGTGGAATTTTGGAGTGGGAGCCTTCTACCTTCAAGAAGGATGTCTGGAGGAGGAAGGTCTGCCAGGTCCTGCCTTCTGGAGATCAGCATTAACTGTGTCTTGTCAGGGGCGAGGGTGATCTGCCATCTCTTACTCAAGACACAATTTTCTCCAGGGCTTCATTGATGCGACGTACTGTGTCCCTCCAATCGTTTCTATCACAGGAGAATGATAGAGTACAGTCGTCTGCATATGCCTGGGCCTCTGGGATGAGTTGTAGGATGTCATTAAAGTAGACATTCCACAACAGAGGTCCAACAATACTTCCTTGTGGAACACTGGCAATGGATGGGATGTTGCCAGAGGTGTGACCGTTTACCCCGTCCTGAGGGTTCTACCATCAAGGTAATCCTGGAGAAGATGCTGGAGGGCACCTCTAACACCAAGACTACCCAGCTTGGCAATGATACCTTTGTGCCACACCCTGTCGAAGGCACCAAGCAATGTCAAGGGCCACTACAAAGGTATCTTTCCTCTGTCCAGGGAGTGGTTCCAGGCAGTGGCTTGTAGCAGTAGGAGGTCTGCAGCTGACCTACCCTTTCTGAAGCCAAACTGCCTGTTGTTGAGGAGGTGGTGTTTGTCCAGGAAGTCTGTGATTTTGGTGGTGATTAAGGACTCCAAAATTTACCAACAATAGAGAGGAGGGATATTGGCCTGTAGTTTTATGGGTCACTTTTACACTTTTTCTTGTGTACAGCCACCACCCTTGCCTCCTTCCACTGTGTAGGCCACTTACACGAGGAGAGGCAGTTTCTGTAGATGATGGTTAGGGGTGGGGCAGCTGCTCAGCACACCGTTTCAAGATATGGGGACTGATGTTGTCTGGTCCTATCGCCTTCTTAGTGTCAAGCTGGAGTAGTTGCTGTTTCACATCTTGTGTGGTGATGTTGAAACATCTCTAAAGATGCTGTAGTAAGGGATGGGATGTTTGGTGGTGCTTGAGTTGGTTCACCTACAGTCATCTTAGAGGAGAAATGAGCAGCAAGTACTTGGGCCTTGTCTGTGGCACTGGTGGCTACTGTACCATCTGTCCTTGTGAGTGGGGGGATGGTAGTTTCTGTTACCAGTCCCTGTTGCTGCTGAACACCACTCCACCACTCTTTGCTGCTCACAGTTTTGGCCACTCAGTTTGGTTTTTAGTGCTTCCTTCCACCGTTTTATGGCCTGTTTTTGTACCCTCCTCATGTTTTGCAGGCTTCTCGGTGTAGGGTTTTGTTGTGTTGGGTTGGGTTTGACTTTAATCTCAGCCAGGCTCTGTTCTTAGTATCTGCTGCGTTACGGCAGTGATAGCCAAACCAGGGTTGGTCTTGAGTCTTGGACTTGTATTTCTGGCTGGGTATATACTTCATTTGGAGGGTTTTTATGGTGTTATTTAAGGAGTCTACTTGGAGTCGATGTCTCCTTGAAGGGTTGACTTCCACTCCACAGAGTTCAGTTCCTCCTTAAGTCCCTCCAGTCACCTCTGTTCCACAGCCAGTTGATGCGATCCACAGGTTTGTCTCGCTCAACAGATGTTGTGATGGTAGTAAACACAGCTGTGTGGTCTGATGAGCCCACCATACCTAGAGGACGACAGGTGATCACTCCCTCTGAAAGGTCGGTGATGACGGGGTCCAGAGATGAGCCAGAGATATGAGTGGGGAAATCAACATAGTTGGTGAGGCCGTAGTCCGTCAGCAGCTCCTGGAATGACCGTTCCACCAAGTGTTGATTTAGATCCCCTAACATGATGAAGTGTTTACATGAGTGTTGAGGAGTAACGAGTCCAAGTTTCCATAGATGTAGTTTATTGGATCACTTCCCTCCATTGAGGACGGTAACAAACACACAGAGGAGGATGGTGTCCATGTTCCTTGTCCACAACTTGAAAAATGACAGTTCTAAGTGTTCCTCCATATGACGTCAAGGGCCATCACAGCAAGGCCATCTCTGAAACAGACAGCAATGCCTCCAAAGGTGTTGTGTACACGATCCCTCTATGCCATGCTGAGTACCCTTTTATTTTGCCGAAGTTATTTGGGATGGAGGGGTTCAGAAAGGTCTCAACAGTGGCAATAATATCTGGGTTGTGTGTATGATGTAGGAGTGATTTAGATCGCCGATGTTGGTTTGGAGGCCCCTCTCTCTCTCTCTCTCTCTCTCTCTCTCTCTCTCTCTCTCTCT